>ONZH01004582.1:0-80139 GCA_900303285.1 Rhinella marina | reverse complement strand
AACTATACTGGCCTGGGTGCTATACAAGTGCTGCCGCCTCCTCCTCCTCCGTCAATTGTCTCTTCTCAACTATATACTGGACTGGGTGCTATACAAGTGCTGCCGCCTCCTCCTCCGTCAATTGTCTCTTCTCAACTATACTGGACTGGGTGCTATACAAGTGCTGCCGCCTCCTCCTCCGTCAATTGTCTCTTCTCAACTATACTGGACTGGGTGCTATACAAGTGCTGCCGCCTCCTCCTCTCCGTCAATTGTCTCTTCTCAACTATACTGGCCTGGGTGCTATACAAGTGCTGCCGCCTCCTCCTCCGTCAATTGTCTCTTCTCAACTATACTGGACTGGGTGCTATACAAGTGCTGCCGCCGCCTCCTCCTCCTCCGTCAATTGTCTCTTCTCAACTATACTGGCCTGGGTGCTATACAAGTGCTGCCGCCTCCTCCTCCGTCAATTGTCTCTTCTCAACTATACTGGCCTGGGTGCTATACAAGTGCTGCCGCCTCCTCCTCCTCCGTCAATTGTCTCTTCTCAACTATACTGGACTGGGTGCTATACAAGTGCTGCCCCTCCTCCGTCAATTGTCTCTTCTCAACTATACTGGCCTGGGTGCTATACAAGTGCTGCCGCCTCCTCCTCCGTCAATTGTCTCTTCTCAACTATACTGGACTGGGTGCTATACAAGTGCTGCCGCCTCCTCCTCCGTCAATTGTCTCTTCTCAACTATACTGGACTGGGTGCTATACAAGTGCTGCCGCCTCCTCCTCCGTCAATTGTCTCTTTCTCAACTATACTGGCCTGGGTGCTATACAAGTGCTGCCGCCTCCTCCTCTCCTGTCAATTGTCTCTTCTCAACTATACTGGACTGGGTGCTATACAAGTGCTGCCACCTCCTCCTCCGTCAATTGTCTCTTCTCAACTATACTGGACTGGGTGCTATACAAGTGCTGCCGCCTCCTCCTCCTCCGTCAATTGTCTCTTCTCAACTATACTGGCCTGGGTGCTATACAAGTGCTGCCGCCTCCTCCTCCGTCAATTGTCTCTTCTCAACTATACTGGCCTGGGTGCTATACAAGTGCTGGAGTACGCCTGTCTGTTTTCTGACCTGTGATGTCACTTAGACCGCATCGACTTCAACGCAGCCTATTCTTGGGCTGGTGCCACGATCTACCGTGTGTTTTTGGTGCTCTGGCATGACATGGACTGCTCCAGCGGACATCTTCAATGCTGTCAAATGTTGTCTACCTGGCTGTCGACGACTATTTTTGCACTTTGATTTTTTCCACTTTTTTCATTGTAATAGCAACTGCAACTAAACAAAACTATACCCTATCAGACTCCCACTATTGTAGCTGCAATTATTCAGCCATTATAGCAAGGTTCGTTTTAGGTTCAGTTCGTACGAATCCGAATTTCACGAAAGTTCGCCGAACCGAACCGAACTTTTCAAAAGTTCGCTCATCCCTAGGGACGAGGTTCGCCAACCTGTATGTTGGGTGGTGGGAGCACCTCCACATACACCCAGGTGGCGGACTCCGGGCGGGCCTTGTCCTGTGGCGACGTTATATAGATGACATGATTTTTTATATGGAAGGAAGGGGAAAAGAAATTAAAAATGTTTTTTAATGAGATAAATAAAAATGACTTTTATTTGGAGTTTACCCCTACTTATAGTAAAAAAGAAATACATTTTTTAGATTTGACAATATACATTGAAGAGAATAGGATATGCACAAGAACTTTTAATAAACCAACGGATGCGAATAGTTTTATCTCCATGAACAGTTGCCATCTACCTCAATGGCTACAGAACATACCGAAAAGTCAGTTTTTGGGTATAAAGAGAAACTGTACAAAAAATGATGAATATGAGAAAGAAGCACAAAATATGCAAAGAAGGTTTGAACTTAAGGGGTATAATAAAGAAAAACTAATAGAGCAAAGAATAAAAATAGGGCAACTAGATAGACAAACCCTCTTAAAGAAAGATAGAGGAGAAAACATAGGTAAAGAGGAAAAAATAAAAAATGGAGGTGAAGAAAGCAAATTTCCCCCCATTATTATACCATACAATGGCCAAGTAACCCTTTTTTTAAAAAATGGTTAATAAGCATTGGAATATCCTAAGTGAAGATAAAATATTAGGAGAATTAATTCCAAAAAGGCCTAGTTTTGTGTTTAGGAAGGCCAGAAATATAGGCAATTTAATAGCTTCCACTAATAAATGTGCAGATGACAGCGATAAAAATAAAAATAAAAATGATGTCAAAAGCAATGTAAAAAATAACAATATTAATTTTCTGAAGCAAGAAGAAACGCTCAATGGATTTTACCCATGTAAAAAATGCATAGGCTGTAGATTAGAACAAAATAAAAAGAAACGCTGCAAAGAGAATACTCCATACAAGGTATCTTGTGGATTATATTAACATATAGTGTACCCACTCTTCATCAAGTTATGGTATTGGTGCTGATGTAAATCAAATGCGCGTACTTGTTTATTCAATATGTATGCAAGTAGACAACTGTATTGTTGTTGGACGGTGGTAGTTTTTGTGCAGTTCTAACCGGCAAGTACTGCGGCCATTGTAAGCTATTGCATTATGGTCACGTGGGAGTTCTTTGAGTAAGGAATAGAGGTATTCACATTAAGCACAAATTTAGATTCTCATCAATTCTGTCAGATAAATATGTCACATGTACACCTTTTCATTTTGAAAATATTTACCTTGGTTCCAAGTGTCTTTCAAAATGGTAGCTGCCCCCTCACAGATTTGCCCCTCCCCTTAGCAATATGCCAACACTAGGATGGCGTTCACAACCACTGTCTTTTTCATTTATCCATACTTTTGGACCACACTGTATATTGGCAAATGTGAATAAAATGATCAACATGATCCATTAACTTTAACATTTGGATATTTAGTGTTCAGAACAATAACTACCATATGTCAAAGCTGTAGAGTATTCTTATGCCACTGCAGAGCGTACTGTGTACTGTATATACTGAAAGCTGATATAGTGTTTTTGTCTAATAGATCAGCTTGAGAGATTTGCTTAAAGAGGACCTTTCACCACTCCTGACATGTCTGTTTTAATAGCTTCATGCATTCCCCATGTAATAACAAGTCTGGAACATCTATTCTTATGTCTCTATGTTGTGCCGTTCCTTCATTATTTGCACTAGAAGTTATGAATGAATTGCTAGCAGTCTGCAGTAAAGGAACAGAGGGGAGGTGACCAGTTGGGGGTGTGTACCTGCACAGTCTGAACATGACAGCACTGATTGGCTAGAGTGAGTCTGTGCAGGGACACCCCCCCAACTGGTTACCTCCCCTCTGTTCCCTTACTGAAGGCAAATAGCAATTCATTCTTAACTTCTAGAGCAAATAATAAAGGAATGGCACAACATAGAGCCATAAGAATAGATGTTCCAGAATTGTTAGTACATGGGGAATGCATGAAGCTATTAAAATAGGCATGTCAGGAGTGGTGAAAGGTCCTCTTTAATATCAGGTACCTAGACTAGAATCAGAAAATTTACTTATATGAGACAGTCTTGTGAACATGCTCAAGGTCATGTACAACAGTTACTATATTAAGAGGGGGAGGAGGGAAGAGGTGCTAAATTGTGCCCATCATTTATTTCCAGTGGTGGATCCTGTGTTATCTGCCTCCGGGTTTACAGTTGAGATGTTAGCTTTTATTCTACCCATTGATAATAATGAGATGACTGTTAGCTGTGCCGCACAAGCTGAAAAGTGATCTCTAGAAAGGTAGAGCTTAGTGACCAGTGTGAACTGGATTTAAATTAAATATAGGTCATGACATAGAAAAGACTTTCAAAAAATGTTTCAAAAATTATGTTGAAAACCTGAAAGAAAACACCAGCTCATTTTCTAAAGGTAGATTCTCTTCATTTCAAATTTTGTTTATGAATTAATTTGTAATGAATCGCTATTAATCACTTATACCAAGGCCACTGTGCCTTAGTGTACAGCCACACGGAGCGGCTGTTGCTGCAGGCGGGTTGCCATCTGTGCTGTTGGTAAAGAACCACGCAGCTAATTATCCTGCAGCTGCCGTTAATTTAATAGAGAAGACCGCACTGTATAGTCAGTCTCCATTGTAATTGCTGTGTGGCACCTTTAATTGCACCTTTAAACAGTGGGCTGTTGCTGGTATGGGGTTTGGCTGGTTAGGTGGTGCACAATATGCAAATTATTGCTTTTCTGGCCTGCAATCTCCTGCAGGTTGACAGTAAACACAGAATATTAATCAACTCTGGCATACTCACTTCTCCACCTCTAGCGCTCTCCTACCCTACAGGTGGGAGCCCTTCTTCTGCTATCTGCTTCTCTTTCCTTTTCCAAATCATCTAATATCAATGAGAATATGTAATCAGGACATCCAGCTCCTCCTCTCTCTGCATCTTGCTGACTTTTCTAAGAAATGGAGACTTTGAAGGATGATTTGGAAAAAGTAAAGCCTTCAAAAGATGATGGTCATCATTAAGACCTGGTCCCTGTAAGGGGTGCAGATTGGATGGCATTGGTTGGCATGCTGGCACTGGAATAAAAAAGGCTTAAAATCTTATTGATATTGAATTAGTTATCCATGAAGCGTAAAGAAATTCGGATTAGTTTCAAATCGAATTTTCCTAAAACTTTGAACCGATTCTGCTTAGAATGCTTCGCTTCGCTCAACACTAGTTATTGAGCATAATCTCCAGGAATTTCCCTGTGGGGATCTGTCCATTTTATGTAATCTTTTATTTTAGCATTGATTATAACTTAAAAAAAAAATTAATATCACAAACTGCAACTAAAATACTTTTTTAAATTATGTCTCCGTTCTATAACAGTGGTTTTTATATAGAGGGTATATAATTTATGATTGCAAGGGTCGGGGCTAAAAGCTGTGCTGTGGCACATGGTGATATATATATTTTTTTTAATTTTAATGTATTTTTTGCACTTTGTGCCCCCATAAGATTATACAAACAAGACTTGGGAGCATTTAACATTATTTAACATTATTATTGCCAATTTCTCCTGTAACTGGAGTTGACACATTAGCCCCAGGGTGAATAGAGATCCTAAAGAGGTTGAAGAGGTTGTACAAGGCTGATTTACTTTTCCAGGAATATATACAGGGGTGGACACAGACAGCAGAGAGGGCCCCTGTGCAAGGAATGTACCTGTGTCCATCCCCCGGATATAACTCCTTCTCCCCCTACTCAGCCCCTCTATAATTTCATGCTCCGATGCTTTCCCTTGCCATGTGCTGTAAACGAAGGGGCCAAGGGCTGTTTTGTTTACATTTTTAACGTCACTGGCACTGAATGAGTTGCTTTACGGCTAGGACGGCACTAAAGCCTGTCCATTAGTGCTGGTGACGTCACCAGGCTCACTGCTAGGCGAAGTCCCCTCTCCCCATAGTACCCCCAGTTGTAATAAGGCTCCCTACAGTTCTCTCAGTACTAATAAGGCCCCCCTATAGGGCACCCCTAATAGAATAGGCCAATCTATAAGACACTTCTTTGGAGCCCTCAGTAGTAATGCCAGCCACCATGTTTATATTATATTTATAATGTATATTTATAATGTATATTCATAATGTTTATTTGTATTTATAATGTATATTTATATTTATGTTTCCCTGCAGTGACCGCTGTAATTATAATTCCTCCTGCCGTACTCCCTAGAGTTATAATTTCTCTGTAGTGCCCCCATAATATTATAATGCTTTGTCCTCTGCCTACAGTCTTTCATACAATGCAATCCCATGTAAATAACACCAGTCCTCTCCCACCAGTTTTTCTATATGATACAGTCCCATGTAAATAACCTCTCTTCCTTACAGTCTTCTATACCATGCAGTCCCATGTAAATAACATCACTCCCCTCCCTCCAGTCTTTTATACCATGCAGTCCCATGTAAATAATACCTGTCTTCTTCCACCAGTCTTCTATACAATACAGTCCCATGTAAATAACACCAGTCCTCTCCCACCAGTCTTCTATATGATACAGTCCTATTTAAATAACCTCTTTTCCTTACAGTCTGCTATAACATACAGTCCCATGTAAATAACTTAAATCCCCTCCTTCAGCTCCCTCCAACGCATAGCCTCATGTAAATAACTTCACTCCTTACCTTCTAGTCCTCTATAATATCCAGTCCCATGTAAATAACACCAGTCATCTCCCCCAATCTTCTATGACATTCAGTCCCATGTAACTAACACCCCTCCCCTCCCTTCAGCCCCTCTAACATACAGTCCCAGTTAAATGGCATATTTTCCCCACTAAGAAGCAAGGAGGTATAATGGGGAGAACCACATCTCCCAGCATTTCTCTGGCACTCACATTCATTCCAAGGCATCACAGGTCTCCACTGCTGAGTGCTGCCTTTCTCTGCACTAGTCTCATGACGGTGACCTCATCACAGTTCCTACCACCACTTCCAGTGTTGAAGAGATCACATGACTATGATGTCATCGCAGGTCCTTCAGCTATGGAGTATAGCCAGAACAGGCAACAGGTTCACAGTAAGTCCTAATGAGGGACCATTACACCCCCTCCTCTCCAACCTCCACCCCAAGATGACCAGAGAGCGGGAGTGAAAAAATAATAAAATAGATTAAAAAAACACCTCTGCTGGCACTGGAAAGGGCCCCCCTCCCTCTCTGGGCCCCTGTGCAGCTGACCCTGCTGCACAGATGGTATGTCCACCCCTGGATATATATACAGTGTGTGTATATATATATATATATATATATATATATATATATATATATACAGTACAGACCAAAAGTTTGGACACACCTTCTCATTCAAAGAGTTTTCTGTATTTTCATGACTATGAAAATTGTAGATTCACACTGAAGGCATCAAAACTATGAATTAACACATGTGGAATTATATACTTAACAAAAAGTGTGAAACAACTGAAAATATGTCTTATATTCTAGTTTCTTCAAACTAGCCACCTTTTGCTTTGATTACTGCTATGCACATCATATCATACTCTTGATGAGCTTCAAGAGTTAGTCACCTGAAACGGTTTTCACTTCAAGGCTGTGCCCTGTCAGGTTTAATAAGTGGGATTTCTTGCCTTATAAATGGGGTTAGGACCATGAGTTGTGTTGGGCAGAAGTCAGGTGGATACATAGCTGAGAGTCCTACTGAATAGACTGTTAGAATTTGTATTATGGCAAGAAAAAAGCAGCTAAGTAAAGAAAAACGAAGTGGCCCATCATTGCTTTAAGAAATGATGGTAAGTCAGTCCGAAAATTTGGGAAAACTTTGAAAGTGTCTCCAAGTGCAGTCGCAAAAACCATCAAGTGTTACAAAGAAACTGGCTCACATGAGGACCGCTCCAGGAAAGGAAGACCAAGAGTCACCTCTGCTGCGGAGGATAAGTTCATCTGAGTCACCAGCCTCAGAAATCGCAGGTTAACAGCTGATCAGATTAGAGACCAGGTCAATGCCACACAGAGTTCTCCGCAGCAGACACATCTCTACAACAACTGTTAAGAGGAGACTGTGTGCAGCAGGCCTTCATGGTAAAATAGCTGCTAGGAAACCACTGCTAAGGACAGGCAACAGCAGAAGAGACTTGTTTGGGATAAAGAACACAAGGAATGGACATTAGACCAGTGGAAATCTGTGCTTTGGTCTGAAGAGTCCAAATTTGAAATCTTTGGTTCCAACCACCGTGTCTTTGTGCGACGCAGAAAAGGTGAACGGATGGACTCTACATGCCTGGTTCCCACCGTGAAGCATAGAGGAAGAGGTGTGATGGTGTGGGGGTGCTTTGCTGGTGACACTGTTGGGGATTTATTCAAAATTGAAGGCATACTGAACCAGCATGGCTACAACAGCATCTTGCAGCTGCATGCTATTCCATCTGGTTTGCGTTTAGTTGGATCATCATTTATTTATCAACAGGACAATGACCCTAAACACACCTCCAGGCTGTGTAAGGGCTATTTGACCAAGATGGAGAGTGATGGGGTGCTACGCCAGATGACCTGGCCTCCACAGTCACCAGACCTGAACCCAATCGAGATGGTTTGGGGTGAGCTGGACCGCCGAATGAAGGCAAAAGGGCCAACAAGTGCTAAGCATCTCTGGGAACTCGTTCAAGACTGTTGGAATACCATTTCAGGTGACTCTTACTCTTACACCTCTTAAAGCTCATCAAGAGAATGCCAAGAGTGTGCAAAGCAGTAATCAAAGCAAAAGGTGCTACTTTGAAGAACCTAGAATATAAGACATATTTTCAGTTGTTGCACACTTTTTTCTTAAGTAAATAATTCCACATGTGTTAATTCATAGTTTTGATGCCTTCAGTGTGAATCTACAATTTTCATAGTCATGAAAATACAGAAAACTCTTTGAATGAGAAGGTGTGTCCAAACTTTTGGTCTGTACTGTATATATGTATATATATATATATATATATATATATATATATATATAATATATATATTTTATTTTTTTTTATTTTCTTTCTTTTTTAGTCAGAAAATAAGCCATATTGAGTGGAGCCACCATTGAACCAATGAAAACACCTTTAATATATGGCTAGTTCAATGTTTCAGGGGAACATCCTCTTAAGCCCTTACAGACATGGCTAGACTAACTTATTAATTTATGTATAACGTATTAGTCTTGATATTTCCTTTTATTCTGTGATTTTAATAGTGCAGTGGTTTTAAACAAGAAAAAACATGAAGATGTAGAAGGAAGCCAGTTGACTCGACATCCCGAGCACAGAGGGCCATGGATAAAGAACTTGATTGGCATTGGTACAATATGAAGATAGGTGCTATGCAGGTACATTATATTAGTAAATGAGCGATTGCAGGACAGTGACATGTATGAAAAAAGGCTAAGAAAAACTGGAAAACTCCTATAATAAAAGAATGTTTATTCATCTAAAATGTGTCCCTTATTCCTAATCATAGTGTAATTACTGAAGTAAAAAGAAGAAGTTGATGCCATCTTCTAATCATGTTCTCACCTACAATATTATCTCTAGTCTTCAGTACTGGTGTTTAGTCCATAAAATTGCTTAGCAGTATGATCAAACCTAATAAAACAATATGTAAATTAGTGGAGAGATGTGGCCATTTTATTCCCAATCTTTTTCTTTCTACAGTGCACATTTTCCTGTAACTTATTTTAACGTATTCACTCCATAGAGATTTGTTAATGATATCCTAGAGATCTGCAACATAACTGAAGTAAATTTAGATGCCAGGTTCTTTATTTCAACAAAGTCCTCCCTGATATACAAGTCAAATCTGCCTTTTTTCATTGGGCAATGATTTATTTCCCTTTTAAATTGGCTGGAGCGGTTAGTTTTTTATTTTTATTAAGTCACACCATTCTTAAATGAAAGTATTGATTTAAAGTCAGCTTAGTGAGGATTTAATTTGTTTTCAGGGGATTAAAGCAGGTAACATGGGATAATTTTACAATAAAGTGGAATAGAAACATTCCTTCAAATTACCCTCAACTTTTTTTCTGCCAAGTTGCACAGACATTACACATTTCCAAGTAAATTGTGGAAATACATTCATAAATCAGCCCCAACTCTTGTACGTGTTTTAAAGATTGAGAAAGAAATAGTTTTCTTTTGACCTTGTTCTGTACTTTCAGACGTACCAAAACCAAATATCAGTGCAATATGTTTTATCTACATAATTTCATTTTTTAATTTACCAATATATGCTCTAAATATTGAAGAGCATGTAATCCACAGTAGTACTAGACAGTTGTTAGGCTGTTTCATTTGTGTTATAAAAAAACGTTTCTTTGTGGCACTAGTTAAATTATACACTCTATATATTCACTTCCAGGTGTCGTCCCAAACCATTTATTAAGGATGTTGTCTTGTGAAGACGGTAGTTTTTTTGCCTAGAAGCTTGATTGAGATGAATGATGCAGTTCCCTCTGGGATTAGCTGTTATTGCCAGAGGAAGCCACATTTGGCCAGTCATTTTCCACGCTGGTGGCAAAAAGATAAAACTCCACTTTTTAAAACCCTAAGGGGGGAAATGTACATTGGCTGTCTCAAACAGGACAGGTGCTATAAAAGCTTTTTTTTGTCTAACATACAGTATGATCTAGCTTTAAGGTCAAATTAAATCTGAACCTGTTTCAAACAAACCTACAATCTAGGCATGGTCCTGAACGCTGTTAAAATTTGGTTTAGTTCGATTTTCTTACTTGCTACTTCACCTTGTTTATCACACCAAAATCTACTAGTACACTATCTTACTTGAATATCAGTGTGTTGTATAGAAACAAGAAAATCGATTCTAAACTAATTGGATTAATCACAAATTTCATAAAAATTCTTCTTCCAGAAGAATCTGAGGTTTTGGTGAATCACTTCAAACAAATAGTGCAAAGGAGCATCCGCCATTTTACTTTCAAAATTCAGTACACTAGCAACGAAAACAGGGCAGGGAAGATGAAGACAGAGGATCACATGATTCGGGACGGGGCTCCTGCTGGCGGGCTTGCCCACAGTGCTTTGACAGCCAATTAGTAGGGAGGATATTGGCTGGTCTGTTTGGCTCTCTGCTAGCTCTGAAGCACAGGCGCCATTGTGAGCTCAGCCACTAATGTGACAAGATGTGTCTTCCCTGTCCAATAGACACTTAAGAAGATATTTCAGGGTCTTGCAGGGACAGTCTAGGGATTTTGAATTAGGGACAGCATAGGGGAAGTTATTGTACAATGTATCTTACAGTCAGAACTGCTGAAGCGGTTCACAAATCACATGTATACAGGGTGCTGCATAGAGATCCTTAAAGAGACAGTATACTATTTGTGTAGGAGCCAGACTTTTTTGTACATGAACCTTTTGCAAAATGTATCCAGTTTATAAGTGTGCAGTAAGCATATTTTCCAACATCACCAGCAGCGTATGTTTTGCTGAACATGCTGTGCCATTGCACCTTTTTCTTTCTAAAAATCTGTTGCAATTTGTCTCCCATGCAAAAGTGTGCAGATAACTGTATTTTAGTGCGTTAATACAATTGCATAGTTTGGTTGCAGCCAGGGGACGTTCCATTAGGCTTGTATTTTTTTCCAAAAATTCTGTTCCGATCTTAATTCTGTATATGATAGTAAGCATATTTTATTATGTCAATACCATTGTAAAGTTTGTTAGCAGCCAGGGGATATTGAATTAGATCTGTATTTTTTTGTAAAGATTTTTTTGTAAAGACCTGTTGCAATTTTTCAACCATTTATAAATGCGTATTTTAGGGTATTAATAGCAGTGTATAATTTGGTTGTAGCCAGGAGACATCCAATTGTGTCTTTTGCTGTTTCCCAAAAACCTGCTGCAATTAGCAAAAGTGCATAATTCAGTGTATTTCAGTGCATCAATTGCAATGTGTAGTTTGGTCGCAGGAAGTCCAATTGGACCTTTTATTGTAATTTTTCTACCTGATATAAGTGCGCAAATAAGCATATTTTAGTCATCACTACTAATGTAGTATTCAATAGATGTCCAATTACACCTTTTTTTGTTTCTCACCATGTGTTCTCTACTATACTACCGTGTGTGTATAAGCACGGGTAGCCTTCTTCCCGATTATTTTTGGACCGCTTGTTGAGAACAAACCACTGTTTTTTCCAATAGTATCATGTGTGTTCAAACACTGGCAGTCATCTGCCTCCAGTAAGGAATAATTTTCTAATTTTAAAAAGCATAAATTCAACAGACCACTGTGTTTTATACACTATATGCTATATATGCCACTGTCACTCTATTGTCTTTACATTAAAGGGAACCTGTCACCTCCTATAGACTAAAAAAACTGTCAGCAGTACCTTAATTTAGGGACCAGTGTGATGCTAATGAAGATCTTCAAATGGAGAAGTGATTCCTCTAACTGTTACAAATCGATCTTTTAATCCTCTTGAGCGTGCTGTCTTGAGTCAGCTTAAAGTCAAGGGGGCAGCGGCCTCCTTGCTTCAAGTCAAGCAAACCACTCCCCTCTTGTTGTTGACTGACAGGTTGCCGTTGGGCCAGGGATCGCGAAGGTCTCGCGCATGTGCGGTGCGCGATAAGTTCCTGCGCGATCCCGGCTCTGGCTGTTCAGTTTGCCAGAAGTTACGCTCACCCTGAGGAAACGCACGCCCAAGCGTTCCGCCGGGTGGTAGGACGCTGTCAGTAACCCCTTGCATGCGGGGACGGCGGGCGCGCTCTGGCAAGTGCGCTCGCTTGCTTCTGCGGCGCATGTGCAGTATACAGAAAAGTGCCGGCAAACTGAACAGGAGCCTGCCGGGATCGCGCAGGAACAAATTGCGCACCGAGCATGCGCGAGACTTGCACGATCCCCGGCCCAACGGCAACCTGTCAGTCAACAACAAGAGGGGAGTGGTTTGTTTGACTTGAAGCAAGGAGACCGCTGCCCCCTTGACTTCAAGCTGACTCAAGACAGCGCGCTCAAGAGGATTAAAAGATCGATTTGTGACAGTTAGAGGAATCACTTCTCCATATGAAGATCTTCATTAGCATCACACTGGTCCCTAAATTAAGGTACTGCTGACAGTTTTTTTAGTCTATAGGAGGTGACAGGTTCCCTTTAAATAGCTTGAAAGGAGGAAAGAAAAATATAAAATTGATTAGGACTTTGATTGAATTTCTTGACCAGTTCATTAGAACCTGATATGATCAAGATATTCATTTATCTCTAGTTTTGTGTATTTCTGTTGTTTGCCTTAAAACTAGAGATGAGCAAGTAGTATTCGACCGAGCCGGTATTCGATCGAATACTACGCTATTCGTCATACTCGATTTCGATCGAGTATAACGGCGATGACGCACTTAAAATTCGTTTCCCCTCCCACCTTCCCTGGCGCTTTTTTTACACCAATCACTATGCAGGGGGGGTATGACAGGTCCTCGGAGCACGCTGGCATCGCGAGAACGGCGTCTACATGCATTGGCTGGAAAAACCATGTGACCTCGAATCATAAAAACTCAGCTCTTCCTGCTCGTTCGCATATGCTGCATGAACGTAGTCAGGACAGAGGCCCGAGCAGGGAGAGACAGGCTTTAGCTGTATGAAAGTCAGGCAGGACCCCAAAAGTATATAACAGAAGCTCAGAATATCGCATTTACCACCATATATACCGGCTACCAGCGGACAGGAGAGTGATTGACAGCCCTTATCAGGGCTACTATACTGCACGGTATATAGCTTATTCTAACTATATACACTCTGCACAGAACGGCTGCTTTATTGAGGGATAGCTGCTGGAGTAGGGACAGAGAGAGGCATTAGTGGTGTATTAGCACCTATATACAAAACTATATTTGGCACTACTGTTGTGCGTTCTGTGTGCCAACAAAACCCTGTTATATACCTGGTGTGTATACGCACCATTTGACCTTCTGGCAGTATACGGCTGTATACGCCAAGTATTTTTCTAAAAAATAAAGTATATTTGGCACCACTGTTGTGCGTTCTGTGTGCCAGCAAAACCCTGTTAATATACCTGGTGTGTATACGCACCATTTGACCTTCTAGCAGTATACGGCTGTATACGCCAAGTATTTTTCTAAAAAATAAAGTATATTTGGCACCACTGTTGTGCGTTCTGTGTGCCAGCAAAACCCAGTTAATATACCTGGTGCGTATAGGCATCTATTGACCTTCTGGCAGTATACGGCTGTATAGCCAAGTGTTCTCCTAAAAAATAAAGTATATTTGGCACCACTGTTGTGCGTTCTGTGTGCCAGCAAAACCCTGTTAATATACCTGGTGCGTATAGGCATCTATTGACCTTCTGGCAGTATACGGCTGTATAGCCAAGTGTTCTCCTAAAAAATAAAGTATATTTGGCACCACTGTTGTGCGTTCTGTGTGCCAGCAAAACCCTGTTAATATACCTGGTGCGTATAGGCATCTATTGACCTTCTGGCAGTATACGGCTGTATAGCCAAGTGTTCTCCTAAAAAATAAAGTATATTTGGCACCACTGTTGTGCGTTCTGTGTGCCAGCAAAACCCTGTTAATATACCTGGTGCGTATAGGCATCTATTGACCTTCTGGCAGTATACGGCTGTATAGCCAAGTGTTCTCCTAAAAAATAAAGTATATTTGGCACCACTGTTGTGCGTTCTGTGTGCCAGCAAAACTCTGTTAATATACCTGGTGCGTATAGGCATCTATTGACCTTCTGGCAGTATACGGCTGTATACGCCAAGTGTTTTAAAAAAAAAGTATATTTGGCACCACTGTTGTGCGTTCTGTGTGCCAGCAAAACCCTGTTAATATACCTGGTGCGTATAGGCATCTATTGACCTTCTGGCAGTATACGGCTGTGTAAGCCAAGTGTTCTCCTAAAAAAATATATATTTTGCAGAACGCGTGGCAAAAAAAAGTTAAACGCCTGAAATGCGGAGGGCTAGCGCAAAGGGACGTGGACGGGGGCGCGGAAATGCTGGTGGGGGCACAAACCGCGTTGAAGCCAGTGGGGATACAATGCGTGCTGGTGAGGGGCAGCCAGCATTCCGCTCATCCAGCATCCCTGCCTTTATGGGACAGTTAAGCGGGGGGCGGGTTACACCGCTGTTGAGGCCTGAGCAGCGTGAACAGGTGGTGCAATGGATAGCCGATAACGCTTCCACTCACTTGTCCACCACCCAGTCATCCACACAGTCTCACTCTGACCCTCCTTCCTCCCAACCTGGCCAACAGAGTCATCCCACCCTTGACCCCTCCCAGGAGCTCTTTTCGGGTCCTTTTCCAGATGTGCTGCAAGAATCCCAGGAGCTAGCAGAGGAATTTGTTTGTAGTGATGCCCAAACACTTGAGTATCCGCCATCTCCTGGTGATGTGGACCCGGAACCAGCATCTGTTATCATGAGCGATGATGATGAGACGCAGTTGCCATCAAGGGAGGCTGTTGGAATGTCCAGTGGGCAGGAGGAGGAGCAGAGTGAGGAAGTGGAAGAGGAGGTGGTGGACGACGAAATGACCGACCCCACTTGGCCAGGGGTGATGTCCAGCGGGGAAAGCAGTGGAGATGTGGTGGTCTGCGCATCACCGAAAAAGGCAGCAAGAGGCAGAGGGATGTCCAGAGGCAGAGGACAGTCCAGACAGAGAAGGCAGGCCACAGCCAGCAGGGCCGAAGCTCTTCCCGGCAGCAGGCAGTCGCGCGAAGCTCCCCCATCGAGGCCTCGTACTTCTGTGGTGTGGAGATTTTTTAATGTTTGCGCGGACGACAAACTGAGCGCGGTTTGCGCACTCTGCCACTCAAAACTGAGTAGGGGCTCTGAGAAGAGCAATCTGACCACCTCAGGCATGCGGCGTCACTTGGAAGTCAAGCACTGGGCTGAGTGGGAGAGAGCAAACGCAATACAACCTGCGCCTGGTCTTGCTGCCACTGCCTCTTCCCCTTTGTTGTGTGCTGCCACTGCGGTCCAGACCTCCAGCCAGGACACCTCCACATCTGCCTCTGCCTCGGCTACTTTGGGGCCTTCTCCTTCAGCCTCCCCTTCCCCCGCATCTTCGCCTGCACCTTCATACTCCTCGTCCCATCAACTGTCCATCTCGCAGGCGTTCGACCGCAGGCGGAAGTACGCCTCGAGTCACCCCCAAGCCCAAGCCTTAAACTGCCACATCTCCAAACTGCTGGCCCTGGAGATGTTGCCGTTTAGGCTTGTGGAGACGCAGGCCTTCCGCGACCTGATGGCGGCTGCCGCACCTCGCTATTCCGTCCCTAGCCGCCACTACTTTTCCCGGTGTGCCGTCCCCGCCCTGCACCAGCACGTGTCGCGTAACATCAGGCAGGCCCTGAGTTACGCAGTCAGCGCAAAGGTCCACTTGACCACCGACTCGTGGACAAGCGCTTGCGGCCAGGGATGCTACATCTCTTTGACGGCACACTGGGTGAATGTTGTGGAAGCGGGGACGGGGTCGCAAACAGAGACGGCCTACCTACCACCCCCACCCAAGATTGCCAGCAGGGGTTCTGATAAACCCCCCTCCTCTTCCTCCTCCTCCTCTGCCTTAACATCGCCCTCAGCCGCTAGCTGGAAGCGTTGCAGCACTGGCGCGGGGAGACGTCAGCAGGCGGTGCTTAAGCTCATCAGCTTGGGCGACAGGAAGCACAGCGCCCCAGAGGTGAGGGACGCCATATTGCAGCAGACGGAGATGTGGCTGTCGCCGCTGCAGCTAGGACCAGGCATGGTCGTGTGCGATAACGGCCGTAACCTGGTGGCGGCTCTGGAGCTTGCCGAACTCAATCACGTACCATGCCTGGCCCACGTTTTTAATTTGGTAGTCCAAAAATTTTTAAAGACTTACCCCAACCTGGCAGAGCTACTGGTGAAAGTGCGGCGCTTGTGCGCTCACTTTCGGAAGTCAACTGTAGCTGCTGCTAGCTTAAAAAAACTCCAGCAACGCCTCCATTTGCCTGAACATCGGCTGTTGTGCGACCTGCCCACTCGCTGGAATTCCACCTATTCCATGTTGGCCAGGGTGTGTGAGCAGCAGAGAGCATTGATGGAGTACCAGATGATGAATCCACGCGTGCCTCCAACTCAGCTCCCTCAGTTTGCCAACCACGAGTGGCCATGGATGGCAGACATATGCGATGTATTGCGTATCTTTGAGGAGTCCACCAAGAAGGTCAGCAGCGAGGACGCTATAGTGAGCGTAACCATCCCGCTCCTATGCGTCCTTAAAGAAACGCTCATCGCAATAAGGGAGAACGCATTGCACACAGAGGAGACGGGGGTAGGAGGAGACGCAACGGAGCTAGACAGTCAGACCACACTTTTGTCTGCTTCTCGGTGGCAGTTGCAGGAGGAGGATGAGGAGGAGGACGACGTGGAGGTGGCTGTGGAAGAGGAGGAGGATGCTGGCGGCGAGGGTAGCAGTCAGGCTGTGTGCGTCCCATTGGTTCAGCGCGGATGGGGCGGAGAGGAGGCGGAAGAGGAAGAGGAGGAAATGGCAAATGATCCTTCTGGTGGGGGCAGTGACGTCATGCCTATTCAGAGTCTGGCACACATGGCTGACTTCATGCTGGGCTGCTTTTCCCGGGACACACGTGTTGTCCGGATATTGGAGAACAAACTATACTGGGTCTTCGCACTCCTGGACCCCCGGTATAAAGATAACTTCTCCTCTTTTATTCCGATAGAGGAGAGGACGAATCGATTGCTGGAATACCAGAGGGAACTCGTGCAGAACATGATGGAGATTTTCCCACCCACCATCGCTGGCGGCAGAGAGGACAGTGTCTCCCAGAGTCTGACAACATCGATCAGGCCCACAGCCACCAGGGGAACACTCTCCAAGGTGTGGGACACGTTCATGGCACCCCCTCGTGCAACTTCCATCACTGCGGGGCCCACTATCAGCAGGAGGGACAAGTATCAGCGGATGTTGCGGGAGTACCTGGCAGACCGTACCCCTGTCCTCCCCGATCCCTCGGCGCCCTACACTTACTGGGTCTCCAAGTTGGACACGTGACTGGAACTGTCCCTGTACGCCTTGGAGGTGCTTGCCTGCCCTGCCGCCAGCGTGCTATCAGAAAGGGTGTTCAGCGCAGCCGGGGGCATTATAACCGATAAGCGCAGCCGCCTGTCAACCGACAGTGCCGACAGGCTGACGCTAATCAAAATGAACAGCAAGTGGATTGACCCGGACTTCTACAACAGTGGAAAGCAGCCAAAAGTGAAGTGCCATCTGTATGAAGTGCCATTTCCTCCTCCTCCTCCTCGTCCTTAACCGCCGTAGAATTGCTCCATTAAAAAAAAAAAAGAAAAAATTATTATGGCTCAGCTCTTGGGCCTTAATACAATTTTTAAGAGGTCTCAGCTTTTGGGCCTTAATACAATTTTTAAGAGGTCTCAGCTCTTGGGCCTTAATACAATTTTTAAGAGTTCTCAGCTCTTGGGCCTTAATACAATTTTTAAGAGGTCTCAGCTCTTGGGCCTTAAAACAATTTTTAAGAGGTCTCACCTCTTGGGCCTACAAACAATTTTTAAGAGGTCTCACCTCTTGGGCCTTAATACAATTTTTAAGAGGTCTCACCTCTTGGGCCTTAATACAATTTTTAAGAGGTCTCACCTCTTGGGCCTTAATACAATTTTTAAGAGGTCTCAGCTCTTGGGCCTTAATACAATTTTTAAGAGGTCTCAGCTCTTGGGCCTCCACACAATTTTTAAGAGGTCTCACCTCTTGGGCCTCCACATAATTTTTTCGAGGGCTCACCTCAAGGGCCTCCATATAATTTTTTCAAGGTCTCACCTCAAGCTAACTTTGCGCACTCATTAAAATATCTTCACAACAAGGACCTAAGAGCCCTCGATGGGAGAGCTTTGTGTGGGGGCCTGTTATAGGGAAGAGATGCGGCCCTGCGGGCTCTAGTCTACCTTCCCCATAAGCCTCTGGCCACCCCACGGCCTCTTCCTGCCTTTTGCGGTCCTACGCATCCCTCAACATCCCCACTGCTTTACCTGCTAGACATGACACTGGGCCAGGTCGGGTCACTGACTTCGTCATACTCAACCACCTCCTCTTACACTGCCTCACTTTGCTCCTCCTCCGGCCCACCTGACATACCAACAGCCTCCCTTGCTGGCAACTGTGTCTCATCATCGTCCCTAATCATTTTACACTTTAGTGCCCGTTCCACACCACCATCAGCTAGAGATGGAGCTTGCTCCAGTGTTTGGGCATCAGAACAAACAAAATCCTCAGATAGCTCCTGCGATTCTTGCAGGACTGGCGAGGAGTCAAAATCAGGTAAGGGACCTGAGAAGAGCTCCTGGGAGTGGGCATGGGTGGGAACACTCGGTTGATAACATTGGGCAGGGTGGGAGGAAGGAGGGTCAGAGTGAGGTCCCTGCAGTTTCTGCAGGCTATCGACGAGACTGGACTTTGTGGACTTGACTGGGTGGTGTCTGTCTGTAAGGGTTGTGGAAATCCTGACAGAACCAAGGCCCAAAACTTGGGTGGGGGTAGCAGGTTTGCCCGTCCCCGCCTCCACAACATTCACCCAGTGTGCTGTCAGGGAGATGTAGCATCCCCGGCCTCAAACGCTTGTCCAAGTGTTGGTGGTCAAATGGCCTTTTGCAGTAACCGTGTTACTCGGGCGTGGATGATGTTTTGGGACATGTGCTAGGGCAAGGCAGGGATGGCACAGAGGGAAAAATAGTGATGGCTAGGGACAGGATACTGATGGATGGCAGCCCCCATCAGGTTGCAGAAAGCTTTCATTTCTACAAGCCTAAATGGCAACATCTCAAGCGCCAACAATTTGGGCATTTTAAGGCTTCTGCATGTGTTTGAGTTGTTTTTACATTTTAAAGAAGACATGTCTGACCACATCTCACACACACACACAATGACAATTAGGGGTGGGGTCTATTTGCTTTCCCCCTTGCCTATGCCATCTATGGTTGTCATAGGCAACGTGATTTTAAGGGGTGCAGAATTTTTTCTTCTTTTTTGTACAGTTTGGCTTGGGGTCCATGGCAATGTAGAGGAAAGAAGGTTTCCTTGTATTGTCTCACTTTACATAGAAGTTATATTGTGTTTGGAGTGTATTGTTGAGAGGCTGTGATAGTGGCGTAATAGTGCGACTTGGGCGCGTTATATGCACCCAGACATGCTTCCCCTGCTGTCCCAGTTGCATTCCAGCAGTGTTGGCATCCTTTTCTGAGGTTTCAGGGTGGACTTGGTGACCTCCAAGTGGTCGAATTGAGATTTCCAAGTGGCGAGCATTTTTTTCCCATAGACTATAATGGGATTCGATATTCGGTCGAATAGTCGAATAACGCGGTCTATTCGAATCGAAATTCGAACTTTCGAATATTTCACTACTCGCTCATCTCTATTTGCCTTTTATATATGTACTTTACCTTGTAGCTATGGAAATGCTGTATTGTGTTCAATATAAAGATCTTATATTTCACTTATATTTCTTATAAGAAGTCAGTGGTTCTATATTTAGATAACGCAACCCAAGCTTGTATCCATGCCCTATAGTGCCAAACTGAAGCTACAACATGCAGTCAGTGGTTTGCCAGAATTCAGAGAGTGGTGCGAATGGAGGATCTTACTGCCTCAGCCCACAATATGAATGAAAAATTATATAGTATATCATTATCATAGTGTATCATTTCAATATATCATTATATCAATAGATATAATGATATATTGAAATTTAACTTGCCTTAAAAACATAAGGCAGAGTTATAAGGCATTTTCAGGCAGCGTTATCATGCTCCCTAAACTGACTCTTCCCCTAATACACAACTACCCCAACTATTAGTCTTCAGAACTGAAGGCTATCTTCTGACAGCAATCCCCACACCCAAAGCACTAGCTCACAAAGCTTAGCCTGCACCACTCCTTTTGGTACAAAGATGGCTGGACCACTTCATTTAACAATCAACTATACCTTTTATGTCGCCCCCACTTCTTCATAGATTGTAAGCTCTTATGAGTATGGCCCTTACTTCTAGTATTTCAGTTGGATATTCGCCGGTAAATTTTTGATGTCTTTTGTTTTGTACAAAACCCTCTGAATTGTAAAGTGCAGTGGAATATGGTGATGCTATATAAATAAAGGTTATTATTATTACCACTTTTCAGGAGAAAATGGAATACCAGACAACTATTTATTAGTGTGAGTGTAACGTACCTGCTCTTGGGTTCATCATGGGGTATTCCCCCTTTGCTTTTATTTCCTTCTACACTCTACTTAAGTTTCTGTCTCCTCTTTAGCTTTGTCTTTGCCTTCCTCTGTATGTGGGTTTGTCCAGATACGTTGATGTTTCTGTTTTCTTTTTGTTGCACTGCTTTATTTCTGATGTATTATAGTAATACTCACATTACATTGTACAGTCGTTGGTCTACATGCTACTGATTTTGGCGTACAATTTGTTAACTGATCTATTTTTGAAAACTCATAAAGAATTTATAAAATCAAAAATCAACTTCATAATTGTGGTTTGAGAGTTTCTCCTAGTGGTCTGGAAATTATAATAAGAAATGATGCCATCTTTAATGAGACCAGTGTCCATAATATGTCAAGATACAGGCTTAAATGATCATTTAAACTTTTAGTTTCCCAGGAACCTTTGCAATGATTACATGGGTCTAATTTTTAAGGTACTCAAAACACTAAACTAGGGATACTAAGGTAGGCATACTAAGAATTCTAGCTACAGGAAAAATGGACGAAAAATAAAGAAAATGCAAAAGAAAAATCTCATTAAGGGTGTTGTCACACTGCAATGCAATGTTAAAGGGGTTGTCTCACTTCAGTAAGTTGCATTTATCATGGAGACAAAGTTAATACAATCCACTTACTAATGTATTGTTATTATCCATATTGCTTCCTTTGCTGGCTGGATTCATTTTTCCATCACATTATACATTGCTCATTTCCATGGTTACAGGCCACCCTGTAATCCATCAGTGGTGGTCGTGCTTGCACACTATAGAAAAAAGCATCATGGATAATAAGAATACATTAGCAAGTGCCTTGTATTAACTTTTCTACATGATAAATTCCACTTACTAAAGTTAGGCAACCCCTTTAAAGAGTCAATACCACATCAGCCCACTGCATGTGAAAGGCAATCAACCCACCTGGAAAATTCCCGGTAACGTACCTTGCCAATCCACCCTGCTTTTTATAAACTTACAAGAGATGTCTTAAAGCTCCAGCATCAAAATAGCAGCATTAAGTCCTCTAGTAAAGGCTCTTGATCAGTGCCAGCCTCAAGATATGAAAAGTTGCTAAAAGCTGAATTGCACATAGGTCTGCTACTCTCAACCATATTGTGACTCCAAGTAAGTCATAAGATGACACCCACAGAAATCTATGGGCTCATACAGAGTTTTTATGAATCCATAGGAGAGAAAAATCATGTCATGTTTCATTGAATTCCTTGTCATGAGTAGAGATGAGCGAATCTATTCGCCACTTCATAGATTCGTATAGAATCTTGGGATTTTTCAGCTGCGAAGTGAATCCGAATATTAGGTGATTCGCTTCGCTTTTGTACGCATTCGCTACGTAGTGTGTCCTATAAATTATACGCTATTCTACGTATAATTTAGTTACTCTATACGCCATAGGTGGCCAACCTGTGGCTCTTGAGTCACATGCGGCTCTTTGCCTCTTCAAGTGTGGCTCTTTTGGTGGAGCCGGGAAGCAGTTAGGCCGGCTCACTCTTCAGAGCTTAGTATGTGAAGACGTGTGCTATCACCTGACATTGTGTGCATCAGGTCACATTGGAAAGCGTGTAGCAGGTGCCCAGTCAGGGGAGGTAGAAGATTTTTCTAAATTATACAACAGAAATTCACAGTCTGATCTAGGCATGGGCGGGGGTCTAATCTTAGCATGGGGGTTCTAATATGAGTATGGGGGGTGGCAGATCTGAACAGGAGGTTCGGATCTGAGCATGAGGGGTCCTGATCTGCACATAGGGGTCTGATCTGAACATGGGGGGGATCTGATCTCAGCATGGGAGGAGATCTGAGCACTGAGGGTCTGACACTGGGAGTCTGATCAGATGAAAACATTTTTTTTTTCTTTTTCTCCAGTAAAACCTAGGTGCATCTTATAGGGTAAAAAATATGGCGACTCGTGTGCAAAAGTATAGCTTGTGGCTCGTGGTAGTCGTATGATTTTTTCCCTGGCTCTTTGTGTCTGTAAGGTTGGCCACCCCTGCTATACGCTGTTGCGTACGAATTCAATTCAGTGATGCAGACGTCTCCCTGGTAGTTCCGCCCCTTTCTCCAGCTCGGGAGGATGACGAGGCAACTCAGGAAATTAAGTTGCACATTCGTGCGCCTCATCCCTTTTTCCCCCTTTTCAGGTTATTTGGAGAGCCCCTTGAAAAAGGGTTTTTTAAGGAACCTTTGCTGCTTTTTTTTTACCCATGTGGATTACAATTTTACCTATGTGGATTACAAATTGCGACTGAATTTGGGACTCTGCTCCAGTTCTATGACAAGCGTCAGAAGAAAAGAGACTTAAACGTGTCCGTGAGCATACTAGGTAGGTGATATTTAAAATTTTTATATTATACCTATAATAATGTATTTGCACTTTACCATATATATGTCTCGAATATTCGCTCTGCCTCTGAGGAGTGCACGTCGCGGCCTCTCCTCGTACGTGCCTGCGTATTACGTAATCGCTTAGACAATAGTACGCTGAGATTCGTAAGCTATTTGTACGCTCATGCGTACGTCTTCTAAGAAGTTGCGTACATTTTGTAAATGAACATTCGTTATTAGTGAGCGAATGTTCGCTAATAGCACATAATAACGTATATTTTGTATGCAAATACAACAAATCTATTAGTCGAATTTACAAATTTTAGGAAAAGTTCGGCGAATGTTCGACGAATAATTTTTTGAATGATTCGCTCATCTCTAGTCATGAGTTACTTTTCATGAGAATACTTATATAATGTGGTGCTCTACAAAAAGACAATGTTTAAGGACACAGAATGCTAATGGCTCCAAAGTATTAAATTATAAGCATTGCAATCTTTAGTATGCATGAGATCAGAATACACTTGTGTGCTTGATATTTTCTAGACATCAACAGGCCTGCACATACACCAATTTGCAACAGATATGTGATGCTTGTCCAATAGTGAATGTGAACAGTCAAATCCCTCTGTAAACAAGTTTACAAGCGTCACAAAAATTATCTTAAAAAAAACACATAACGAGACACTGAAAAAGAGACATAATTTATTTAAAGTGTAACTGTCATTTCAGTTTATTTTTAATATTTTGTAGGGACAGGGATTTTAAACATTTTTGTAATATACCATATTTTTGTCCTATAAGACGCACTGGCCCATAAGACGCACCTAGGTTTTAGAGGAGGACAATAAGAAAAAATATTTTTCATTAGATCTCAGGTCAGACCAGCAATCAGCTGAAGACGCCTGTGTATAATATACAGAAGCTTTCCAGCCACCGCTTGTCACTACCACAGTCCCTGACTATGGACATGTGGCCTATCGTTGCCCTTCACCCTGCCTACCTGAATTGTTATGCACAGGCGTCTTCAGCGCTCAATAGAACTGAAGAATGAACACAGACTCTAGTTAGCAACTGTCATTTAGGGCTTTGCTAAGAAGACACTTTACACTGTGTTTTCTAGTACAATGAAACATATTTCCCTAATAAAGTATATTACAAAAAGGTTTTACACCCTGTCCCTACACTATATTAAAAATAAACCAAAATGACAATTACACTTTAACCACTCTGAAGAGAATACATTGTTATAGTGCAGTTACTCTAACTCAAAGTACAGTATTTTGCTCATTACAATGGCACATTCACATGCACCTATTATGGCTCTGTGCATTAACCTATTATTTAGCTCCATGGATAGGATTGGACTCTATGCTGGAAATGGGAGCGGGTGCGATTTGGAATATAAAGCTAAATATGGATTAAGCTCTCATTCTTCTATGATAAAAGCTGAGATTCCTTTAAGTGTATACTACAGACTAAACAAAAATCACAGAAAAAGATAAAATAACATCCTGCATGAAATCATGACCTGAATCATGATCTGCACAAAAATTATACTCCCAGGAATGGCACCTTCAAGTGTGAATGGGCTTCTATTTTATCTGGGGAAAATAATTTTTATGCACTTTTACCACGCCTATCCCAGTGGGAACCTTGATTAGGTGGTACATATAGGTGTGCGTGCTCCTCCTCTCATTGGTTGCTGGATGCACACAGAGGTAATTAGGAGCAGCACACCATATGTGCAGAGTCTGCTCTCCTTAAAGGGTTTCTGTCACCAGTTTTTTCGGTATGAATCAGGCTGACATTAGAGATGTGCTAACGTCACCTGATTCCAAATATATATCTCTTTTATTTACTGGTGCCCCCATTTTTATATAAAATGAACTTTTATTTTATGCTAATAAGGCTCCTAGGTGCAAGGGGCGTTACCTCTGCTCCTAGAGGCTCTGTTGATTGACAGGACCAGGCAGAGAAGAAACACTGCATTCACCATACCTTTTAAGGACCTTCAATGATGTCATGACCATGTGATCAGTCACATGGTTAGGATCACACAAACAGCCTGTCTCCTCCTAAACCATGTGACTGATCACATGGTCATGACATAATTAAAGGTCCTTAAAAGGTATGGTGAATGCAGTGTTTCTTCTCTGCCTGGTCCTGTCAATCAACAGAGCCTCTAGGAGCAGAGGTAACGCCCCTTGCACCTAGGAGCCTTATTAGCATAAAATAAAAGTTCATTTTATATAAAAATGGGGGCACCAGTAAATAAAACAGATATATATTTGGAATCAGGTGACATTAGCATATCTCTAATGTCAGCCTGATTCATACCGAAAAAACTGGTGACAGAAACCCTTTAATGTAGATGCCCAGCAGCATAGGTAGGTTTAGAGTAGGACTTTCCTGACTGAGACCACCTTGGCGCTGGGTAGGCGGGCACAGATGTGTTTTGATCAAAATATATTGGCTGAGAGTTTCAGATTTTGTCATATCAGAGTGAGGGCTTAGTCCATATATATTTTTTGCATCTATTGTGTTGGTGCATTATTTTCTGTGATTTTTCTTTTGTAAATGTAGCTATGCACATACGCATATTCAGTTATCATATCGTGCAGGATGTTTTGTATCTTTTTCTGTGATTTTTGTTTATGTATGGTGTATGCACTGAGATCCTTCTTGGCACATACACCTAATGCAATGTGAGTTCTTAAAAACACTACATAAAATAAAAAAAATCATTTGAATATTCCCTTTTTAGAATTAACTGCTGGTTGTGAAATATTTTTGGGCAGAACTTTCTTTTTTCCAGTCTTATGGAAAGAGCTATAAGACTAGATAATGCCTTTTTGTTTTGTGTGGAGTTTTAAGCATTGGATGACTCTTCAGCAGTAAATCACAGTTCTGGCTCACGTAATATTATGAAAGTGCAGGCATTGAACTGACTTACATTAATCAATCTAGCATGAGAGACAAAAACCCCACAACAACGTTTTTTTTTTTCAAACTGCAAATCAATGCATAATATCAGGGGATTTTAGTTTATTGTCCCGGAGTGCCTCTCCCTAAAAGGATTTAGATAGCAAAAGAATGTAAGAAAAATCAGCTTCATGTTTTCTGCATGCAGAGAAAGAAAACATAATAAATTAGTTGGGGGGAAGGAGTGAAATAAAGGCCAGGGGTAAACGGAGTTTAATTGTGTGAGCTGTACTTCCCCTTATGGTTCCTGCCAGCTGCTGCTGTTATTGCTACCTTCTTGTTTTAAGCTGAAAGCAGTGATGGATAGACATATGCAGACACACAAAAGAACCTATTTGGACTGGCATGTCAGCTCATCTTTATCAAATGTTGCACAGGTATATTTTGCTGCCATGGTCCATTACCTCAGAATGGCGTGCCTGAAATGTTTGTCTGCAGTGTTGTCTCTGCTCCCTCTTTTGTTATATCCTATGAGTTCTACCAGGGCAACCTAAACATTGTCAACTATTATGAATCTGTAGAAAGGAAGAATGAAGTGCACCAGAAATGAAAGGCCGAAGATGAGAGAAGTAGGGAATAGAAAACACCAGGTTCTATATTGCATCCTATAGCAGAGAGAAGTAACACCTTGGAATGTGACTGATTGGTATTATTATAAGACAGTTGTAGCTCAGGGCAGGTGAGTGGTGTGTTAATGAGACGCCACCTCCTGTTTTCTGACAGATGACTGTCATTGTTCGACTGCTGCCATCATACTGATTGATCGCCAGGTTATTCTGCCCTGCAGTTGGAGCACGCTGTCTTCTTTCTTCTGCTGATGTGTCTAATCTGTTGACCTGAAGATGACCTAGCAGAGGTGGAGCTGCAAATTAGAATGCAATTTTGCCAAGTTAAATTAAATACGAAAGATCGCAGTGAGTTGCGCTTGACTTTAATAAATAAATATAAGCTCTCGGAGCTGAAACAAGGTGACAAGTAAAATTTAACTCTTAGAATTCCTGAAAATATGACTGTTTACAAACAGGAAATCACGAAAAAAAATGCTCATCCAAAAACATCTATAGAAAGCAGCATATTGAGATAAAAATGTAACTGACTGCAAGCACGCCAGCATTTACATATAGATTATAGATAGAGTTATGCAACTGTATTTTGTCACCTATGTATTACAGTTTTGATATTTAGTTTTTTTAGGGTTTCTATATCAAATATTACTGCAAATGAAAGGCTTCTTTAAAAAAAATGCCTAAGAAAGGACAATTAATGTGAACCATTTGTTAAACAATTAGTGGCTTGAAAAATCATTACAAGTATCTGATGGTAACTTCACGAGGTAATTTGTTGTGGCATCCACTTACTACATAACTGAACCCTGATATGCTCCCTTGTTACATCTAAACCTTTCTATGTTTGGTCCCTTTCTTGTGGTAATTTCATTCACCAAGTAGCAGACTAAAATATATGCAAATATTAAATATATGGACCATTTCAGGATTGGACTGGCACACAGGGGAACAGGTGAATCCCCTGATGGGCTCCTGAGCCAAAATAAACCCTTAGACCCCCGCCACCTGCCCAAGTGGCATGTGAACCAGAACGTCTTCACGCGCCTCCTGCGCGCAGTGATGACGATTCCCCACAGCGCCCTCTGCTGGGCGCAGTGGGGAAACGTCATAGCTGCTCGCAGGAGGCGCGTGAAGACATGCTGCCGGCGTCCCTGGTGTATGTGAGTATGTATGTATGTATGTATGTCTGTCTGTATGTATGTCTGTATGTATCTATGTATGTAGCCGGATCCAGAATGACCCCCCATTGCAAATCAATGGAGGACAGATCCGGATTACTGGTGTGTCCACACCAAACGGATCCCCATTGACTTGCATTGGGGGTCATTCCGGATCTGTCTTGGTGCGGATGCCTGGACCGGAGAGCAAACCGCAGCATTCTGCGGTTTGTTCTCCGGTCTGAAGACGGAACGGAATGCTTTCAGGAGCATTCCGTTGTCTTCAGTTCAGTTTTGTCCCCATTGACAATGAATGGGGACAAAACTGAAGCGTTTTTTTCCGGTATTGAGCCCCTATAACGGAACTCAATACCGGAATTTAAAAACTCTAGTGTGAAAGTAGCCTTATCAGGCTTACTCCAGCAAACATAACAGTTTCTTCAATTTTTCGATCCTCCTTTTCCCTTGTTTTTTCCAGACCCATTTGCACCCATCAGAGCAAAATCTATTGACCTTCGTCCCATCACTCCCAGTTGAAAAAGTATTGATTAGTCTAATATTTTTAAAATATCATTTTTATTATTCTAAAAATAGAATTGTTGAATATTATGAATCTGAATATATTAGCGTACTTTCACAAGCAGAGCCCAGTACAAATGTTTCACGAGTGGGCCTCCTCCCAAACGTGTTATAACATTTAATTTGATACATAGATATTGAAAAACAATTATCTAACAATTTCTATAGATTTAATTAAACTTCATAACAATTTTATTTTTTATGGGCAATTTTTTAGGCACATTGAGAAAGGCTTGGACTAACAGATGATATCCTCTCTAGCTGGAATGGTTAGTTCTTCTATTTCTTCTCCATCTAGCTCAGAATGCCATGATGACTTCTTTCAGCCAAGACTTGATAGTGCTCCTGAAAACCATTGTGCCAGATGAAAGTAACCAAAACAGTAAAAGTGGTACACTGAAAACACCTTCATAAACTCCGCACACAAGCTGCACACCTATATCATACAGGTCACACACACTTTCTACACACCCACTTATACACCACTAAAGCACTCTACATGCCTACAGTACATATGCTTCAGACATTCTTCCGTATTCAACTTTATGTACTCCATGTATAAGAATTACAAATCTTCACACACTTCAGACATACTGCATGCACAGCTGCTAACACTCAACAAAGATGTTCAAAGAACTCACATATACAATCCATACACAGATTACATACATATTTAAGCACCCTAAAAATTTAGTTCTGCATGCACAGTTGCTGCTCTAGTAGCAGCAGTAGCGCCTCTGCGCTTGTGCCACTACTCAGAGCTGTGACGCAGATGCGAGATTGTAAGGACCATGTGAGATGTCCAGCCCTGGCAATCAAGCAGCATGGTGAAGCTTCTTGAGCTGCTCAAGAACTCTGATGAACAAATCGATTCAGACAAATTGATTTGCTCACCTCTACGAAATATACATTCTACAATAGCAGTAGTTTCGGAATCAGAGCAGGAAGTGCTGGTCCCAAGAACTATCAGTTCAGGAAGAACAGTAAGTTAGTACTCAGCAGGGTGCCTGAATGATCTCCAGAGTGCCTCAACCCAATTTAAATTATAAAAAGTACGTTGTATCAGGCATTAGGGACAGACAGTGTTCATCATAACTTGTAACTGTATCTATGTCCTGAGGAAACAGATACAGTCAAAAGTGTTGCTTCTGCCAAGGTGCCCAGTGCCTATCACTGTTTACCAGTAATAAATAAATTCTTATGACTGTAGATAGGGATAGACGAGGACAGTGATCCCTAAGGCTAGAAACCAGACTGCATACCCTACCTACTTGCAGTACAAGCCCTAGATAGCTAGACTGCAACTGGTCGACGGTTCCTATGCTATATAAGTCCAAAGAATGACTAACTAACAAGACAGACAAACACAATACCTTAGTCGTACGTAAAAGGGTCAGAACCAGATGGGCAATGCAGTACCAAATAAGAAACAGAGAGTGATCCGAAGACAAGCCGAGTCAGAGGAACGAGCAATCCAATAAGCATAGGAAAAAGAAACCAGGAACACAGCTAGTCAGAGACAGAGAGTCAGAGACTATCACTAGCACTGGTGTATGGCCAGGAAGGGGTTTAAATAGAGCGCCGAGTCCCTGGATCAGAACCTGATAGGTCCATGACTTGGCGTTCCATTAGTTAGAAACACTAATACAGAAGCTGAGCAATCAGCCCACTACTAATGCCCTCCAGCACACATCCGCTGCAGGGGGAAAGAGAGCATTGCATCCTGTTGCTAAGGATGCTGTCGCGTCACCAGGGGACGTGGCTCAGTAGCACGCACCGAGGCTGAGGGTTGCGCCTCTGGAGCTGGGACAGTCAAGTTTCTTACATTGAATCACTATATATTTTGATTGTATGAGATTTATATTTATCTCCACTTCCTTCCCTTTTATTCTGTTCCTAAGCTGTTGTCTTTGTTCCTTATATAACCCGTTTATTCAGTGTATTATATACACCCGTCCAGTCCTTCATACACACCAGGAGTAACATACAACCCTCGCAGATACTTATATATAAAAATACTTTACTGATAACATAGAGAAGACAAAGCAATGGACATTACATAAAGATACAGACACTACAAATAACACAGTACATAGAGGACACCACCACACACAGCCGCCTCGTTCCTGCCCTCCCTGGATGCTAAGCAATGTGGCTAATAATGTGTATGTATATACAGTATATCCAGATACCACCAATATACCGTATACTGGATCAACACTGCTACCCAATTCACATCCAGTACCTGACTATTAGTACATGTACATATAGAGACTCATGTATAAACAGCATATATAATCTACTGGTAATACAATCACAGACTACAAATATCTATATGTACACATATAACGTCTACTGGGATATTATACTTATATACATACACATATATACCTTAAGCTTGCTCCAGAAGTGCTGTTGGTTCAAGGGCTGGCAGGAAGGAAGAGAGAGATCCCAAGTTTCCCAAAGCATATACCTTCCTGTGTCCCAGCCCCCACCATCGACTCCACCCCATGATCACCCAAATCTCTTCCCAATCTGTTGGCCAAGAGAATCTTCCTTTCCTGCCTTTGATATGCTAACAAGGGCAAATGACCAAATGGCTTCTGGCCACTCAATGGGTGAATGTCACTGAATAATAACAGTATATGCTATATCATATTTGAGTGGTCTAGGACTGAAGCTTTGGCTGGAAACCATATTTTCCTATAACAATAGATTAGAAATCTTAGTAGGTAAACATGTAAATCAATATAAAACACTGTAAATTTTAAGAAAATTATTAATGAAATTAAAAATTGCCTAGAATGAAGTTACTTATATTTGGCAGTGAGATATTCTTCTCTTTTACTAGATCATCATGATTTATTATCCCAGTACAGAAATCAGTACTAACCCTGACAAGGATACAGCAGACATAGTTTATGGCTTAACTTTAATTTATCAAAATGTATTAAATATCTTACAACCTGGACCTCCTTCAGGAGCTTACTGGTGCATTACAATCATTTAACAGGCACTATAGCCAATATAATTTTGTGTGCTGTTTATTATATCAAGTTTTATTGAAAGGTCCATAGAGAGTTGTGATCAAACATTTTATTCTGTAGGATAGCTGCATTAAAGTATATCACCATATGGGCCCTATTATTGCAGTTATGGAATTCTCTGTCCATATGGATAGACATATAGCTAGATACAGTAGACATGGTCATCAACAGACAATCTCCATTCAGGAAGGTGTACAGAAGCATGGCCACCCTAGTACAGTCTTTGATGAACTGCAAATAGTAATCAACTAGTCAACTAGAAAGGTCACTAGCAATAGGTCTTGAATTTTGAATCTATGGACTGCACTCTCTCCCTGGTCACTATGTACCCCAGGTATTCAGTGCTCTCCTTGAACAGATTACACTTGCTGGGATTCAGTTTAAACCTATGATTTTCCAGTCAAGCCAACATTAAATGTAGTCACTGTAGATGTTCTGGGAAGATAGCAGAAGAGATGGTAATATCATCCAGGTAGATCATCAACCATTCAAACTAATACCCCTAAACACATCTTCATCAGTATATGGAAAATTATGGATTAATTATTGAGGAAGAAAGGTGTCACATATGCACCACCGAGGCATGTGATGTGGGTGTGACTGCAAGCAGTTAATCTATCTACTTAGATTCAGTCTTCCCCCTCAGGCTGTCAACTCAGCATAAATCACTCTCCAACACAGTCCAGTCACCCCAGAAACACCACCAACACCATCATTACAGCTGATGAGCTGCCACTCTGTTAATTCATATATAAACACAGACACACACTGGTCTCAGGCATCAAACATGTTAAACACACTATAAAAGGCTATGGATTCTAATAGAACATACAAGTACTTAACATTAATGTTTCACACTTTAATACAAAAAGGCGCAGTGCTTACAAAATGCAAAAAGAGACTAAATAAAATGACATACAAACAATATAGTGTATATGATGGCTATATTAGTAATAATAATAATTTTTAATTTATATAGCACAAACATATTCTGCAGCGCTTTATAATCGGGGGTTCAATTACAAACAGAGTCATAAATAACATAGCAGCATAACAGGTCAACAATTAAAACAAAAGGTATGAGGGCCCTGCTTGCAAGAGCTTACAATCTATGAAGTAACTCATTTAGTTACTGTAACTCATTACTAATTGGCCTCCCTCTCACCAGACTTTTCCCTCTCCAATCTTCCCTTAAAGGGATTGTTTCTAGGGATGAGCGAGCTTGTGTTTTCAAGTTCAGGGTTCAAGGGTTGGGTTCGGGTTATCTAAGAATTCCATTATGGATTCCGCTACTATGGACAATAAGTTATGGTCCGTGGTAGTGGAATCCATAATGGAATTCTTAGATAACCCGAACTTTGCATGCCAAACTTGAAAACACAAGTTTGCTCACCCCTAGTTGTGTCACTTCAGCAGGTGACATGTAGAGAAAGTTAATAAAAGGCACTTACTAATGTATTGTGATTGTCCATATTGCCCCCTTTGCTGTCTGGATTCATTTTTCCATCAGATTAAACACTGCTTGTTTCCATGGTTACAACCACCCTGCAATCCATCAGTGGTGGCCATGCTTGCACACTACTGGAAAAAGTGCTGGTCTCTCTGGGGGCCGGGACTATGGGAGCCAACATGGGCTGGTGCTTTTTTCTATAGTGTGCAACCACGGCCACCTCTGCTGGATTGCAGGGTGGTCATAACCATAGAAACGAGCAGTGTATAATGTGATGGAAAAATTAATCCAGGCGGCAAAGGAAGCAATGTGGAAAATCACAAAACATTAGGAAGTGCCTTGTATTAACTTTCTCTATATGATAAATGCCACTTGCTGAAGTGACAAAACCCTTTTAATGCAGCAGCCAAGCTCATCTATCTGTCTCACTGTTACTCCAATGCGTCCACCCTCTGCCAGTCATTGCACTGGTTGCCCATACAGTACAGAATTTAAGTTAAACTGCTCATTCTCACCCACAGTGCTGCACTTCCTACATCTCCTCCCTCATTTCTGTCTACCATCCTACCCATGCTTTACGCTTTGCAAATGTTATATGACTAACATCCACCATAATCTGAACCCCTCACTGCCATCTTCAAGACTTCTCCCAAGCTGTACCAGTCCTCTGCAATGCCCTAGCCCAAGCAGTTAGATTAATTCACAACATCCACAGTTTTAGGCACTCACTGAAAACATGTCTTCTTAGGTTGACCTATTACGTCCTCTCATCTAAGTCTTCTCCATTCACCCTGCCCCCTTCATCATCATTCTTCTGAACTTGATCCATCATCAAATATCCACACCCCATGCACTCTGTAGCCCTACAGATATCGCTGGTGACTGGCTCATGAAGCTTTATATCTATTCCCCTATTGTGTTAAGATAGCTGAGCTATTGTTTAAAACAAGTACTCCCCTCTTGATTGTAAGCCCTTGTGAGCAGGGCGCTCATTCCTCATGTTTTAATTATTGACTTGCTTGTTGCGATGTTATTTATGACTCTGTTTGTACATGAACCCTCGATTGTAAAGTACTGCAGAATATTTTGGTGCTTTATAAATAAACATTATTATTATTTAGTTATATTCAGGGTGGATAAAAATCAATGTTTTTTTAAAAAAAATCAAAAAAATCGGATTTTTTTGATTTAAATCGGATTTTTTTGATTTAAATCGGATTTTTTTGATTTAAATCGGATTTTTTTCAATAAACTGCTTTTTGAGGAAAATATTTTAGCATCCAAAGGTTCTTCCATCATGAGATGAAGCTGAGTGGTTTAACTTAGTAGAATAAAGGCTGTATATGTGTAACATTCACAATGCCATGCTCTTCCAGAGGTTTCTGTAGGATTAGTGGGCAGTTTCTCTCCTATATTATCACAGACGCTCGCTTTACTTCAGTGCCAAGTCCAAGAAGTTGAGCTACAGAGGACAGCAGGGACAGTAGTATTTAAGTTTTTCATGTGTTGGCTGGGCTGACAGTCTAAGTTTCTTAAAATATATATACCGTATTTTTCGCTTTATAAGACGCACTTTTTTTCCCCCAAAAGTAGGGGGAAAATTGCAGTGCGTCTTATAAAACGAATACAAGTGAACGCTTCCATTATGGAAGCGCTCACTTGTATGTTTTAGCTGCCGGGGGGCCGGGACCCCCCCATCAGTCCTCAGATCAGCCCAGCGTGTCCCATAACAATAAAAAAAAAAACTTCACTTACCTGTCCAGAGCCGCGGCTCCGCTCCGGGTCCGGCGCTTCTTAGGCTTCCCGGCCCGGCGCTGCACTGTCCTGAACGCGTACAGCGTCAGGACGTTAGTGCGCGCACTATGACCTGACGCTGCACGCAGTCAGGTGACAGCGCAGCGCCGGGTCGGAAGCCTAAGAAGCGCCGGACCCGGAGCGGAGCCACGGCTCTGGACAGGTAAGTGAAGTTTTTTTTTATTGTTATGCGGCACGCTGGGCTGATCTGAGGTCTGATGGGAACAGAGTGGTGGGGCACTGTGATCTGGTCTGAGGTCTGATGGAGGCACAGACTCTATGGGGCCTGACTGCACTGAGCTGGTCTGAGGGTCTGATGGGGGCACAGATGGTCTAATGGGGGCACTGTGAGCTGGTCTGAGGTCTGATGGGGGCACAGAGTGGTCTAATGGGGGCACTGTGAGCTGGTCTGAATGGGCACAGAGTGGTCTAATGGGGGCACTGTAGCTGGTCTGAGGTCTGATGGGCACAGTGGTCTAATGGGGCACAGATGGTCTAATGGGCAGGGTGAGTCTGTCAGAGGTCTGAGGGGGCACAGAGTGGTCTAATGGGGGCACTGTGAGCTGGTCTGAGGTCTGATGGGGGCACAGAGTGGTCTCATGGGGGCACTGTGGCTGTTCTGAGGTCTGATGGGGGCACAGAGTGGTCTCATGGGGGCACTGTGGGCTGTCTGAGGTCTGATGGGGGCACAGAGTGGTCTCATGGGGGCACTGTGGGCTGTTCTGAGGTCTGATGGGGCACTGTGGGCTGATCTGAGGTCTGATGGGGGAACGCTGGGCTGTTCTGAGGTATGATGGGGCCTGATGTGATGTCCTGAAATTTATGGGGGGTCAGGATATGAGGTCTGATGAAAAATATTGTTTCTTATTTTCCTACTCTAAAATCTGGGGTGCGTCTTATCTTCGGGTGCGTCTTATAAAGCGAAAATACGGTATATATTTTGTTTAGCCAAATTAGTTAACAAACATGGATGTTGTTTAAGCAAATAACTTATGCTGTAATGTTGTTATTGTTTCAGTTGAATAAATCTATTTAAATTGTTATTAAGGTCAGGATTATTTTTCTCCTTCCTAAGTACAACAGAACAGTGGTGTCCAAATATGAATGATTAACCCATTAAACTGGGGAGAAAAAAGTAATATAAAAAGTGATTCTAAAAATCTTCATCTACTTGCATGTTAAAGTAGCAAGAACTAGTTTAGGTAGAAACTTTGATTTAAATCACTGATTTAAATCAAGCCTTACTGACTAGTGATTTAAATCGTGATTTAAATCGTGATTTAAATCAGTTAGATTTAAATCAAATCCACCCTGGTTATATTTTATGACATAATTGTGTCACATAGTCTCCTGTCCGTGCTTCCATGACAAATGCAGCCCCTCTGTCACAGCGCCATTGGCGTCTCTCAGTTGCAATAGTGATCAGACCTACTGATAGTGGGACTGGTCAGCCTGTCAGGGAGCAGAGATGCATGACCAATCGGGCTATGTGTATGTGTCACATGCTTACTATCAGGTGTTTAAACTGGCAAATGCTACCCACAGTTGCCTGTGATTGGTCTTCATATCTCACTCACTTGTTTTCTATTTTTACTGTCCATACACTATGCAGTCTACTACTGTTTTTCAATTCAGCCGCAGACCCACCTTCATAACTAACACTGGGACTTGGTGTCAGCTGGAGTTGAACTTTGTTACCGCTAGGCTGAAACTAACCATCCCACCCCTGCACTATTACCCCAGTATCATAATCTACAGGGGTAAGAGCCTGGTGCTGTCAAATTTAGACTGTCTATTGTGATAAGCTGCTCCTATAGTGGCCAAGGGTTCCTAGGTTTTAGAGTGGGGAGGATACAATATCAGTGGACCTACTCATCCTGAGAATATTAGCCAGCCACCAGTTAGCTGGTTATGAAAAAAGGTGACACCATGCCAACATTTTGCCAGAATGTAGTGCAAAATATCCATGCTTCAGTGTTGCCTAGTTCTTGGCTTCTTCTCCTGGCCTATATGCCTCATATGTAGCAAAAGGTTCCAAAACATCATTGTCTTTGCTGCATCCATGCTACATCCATTGGTGTTGTCTAGCCAATAATGACGTTGTTTTTTGGTGAAAAAAATGGTGGATGTGTAATTTAATCTGGGACACATTTTGTTACAGAAGCTATTTTTATGCCATTTTTATTGTTTCTTTTTAGACACTAAAGAAAAGAGTATAAATTGTATATTGAAGACCATAAATATTGAGTATGCATGTCATATATTTCATATATCACCTATCTTTTTAACACCATATATAAATATAAAAAGCACAGGTGAGGCAAATTAAGCGCTGATAAAAAATAAACTTGCTGACCTTAAAATGAAATGCTATTTACAAATAAGCATATATAGATATATGTGTGTCTTCTACAAGACTCAGAAGAAAGAAACTGATAATAATAGCCCATCCTTTATTTACTTTAGGGGGAAACAATGCAAAAATAGCAAATACAGTGTTTTTTGGTAATTTATTCTTGAACTTTATTTTGGTTTTATGCAGCTGACTAATGTACTCTGTATTGCAGCTGTATATGCCATAGGTTTCAGAACAGTAAGACTCAAAGCAGCTTCTGCTAATCATTAGCATTGAGACCTGAGAAGCCACAGGCAAAGGGACTATTAGCCACATACTATATGTCTCATAAGTCACAGGTATGGAAAAATGATAGATATAAGTGCATGTAAAGAATGAATTATCATTTGTTTGACAGCTATCAGCCACTAATCTTCCATTTTAAGTTCTCATCATGAACAGGTAAAAATCCACACTGAAATGCCCCATAAACAATAGATTGTGCTTAACTTGACTGAATTCATAAAAAAAATCTTAGATTTAGACATAACGTCTCCTTTATGACGACATTTCCAACCCAAATAAAAGGTACTGTTCTCTGGCCTCTATGTGATGTGCAATGGTCCATTTTTCTTTGCTCAGGATTAGTTTAAGGCACAGTCTTTACTTATCTCTAGCGCATGCTGTTGAGGACAATGTAGTATATATACTCAATTACGGTATTCAAAATATTCCACTGTGTACTAAAACACAGCAATTACACCATATAATAGTTGCACACTCTTGCACAATATAGGAAAAAGTGCTGGCATTTATATAACTGAATTATATCAGACATGTCTGATGATTTCAACTAGAGACGATCGAATCCGAAGTCGATTCGCATAAAACTCCGTACAGTAGCAGGAGCTCCGTACAGTATTAGAATGTATTGGCTCCGATGAGCCAAAGTTATTGCTTTTAAACGTTTCGCGAGACTTCGCATGATAACTTAATAAATTAATTTTTACTGTAAAATAACCATTTCCCGAACTCGGGTTCAGTTCCAATGGAACCAAACCCGAGTTCGGGAAATGGTTTTTATGCAAATCGACTTCGGATGTTTCTTCCCTAATCTCAACCTTTTATTTTCTTGTTTTCTTATTTCTTGTATTATCTGATATATAAAGCTGAGTGTATGTATGTGGGTATGTATGTCCGCTAAAGGACACCGTCGCAGCTACAATCACGAAATGTGGCACACAGGTACATCAGGTGTTCGGGAAGGTTTTAGAACAGGTCTCAGCTCTCCAGGACGTACCGTTCCTGAGATATTCCCAAAAAATGCATTAACCAATAGAAACATGTTCACATGACCCTTATCAGCCAATAGAAGTTCACAGGCAGTTAGTCTCCACACACACCTCATATAATGTAAATTTCACATATTTACCGTTCAGTAGTAATAAAAGATGTTTTCTTCCTCTGCTACCCACTGTGTTTCCTCCTAAATTACTATGGCAACGACCTGTAATTCAGGCCACCCTCAAAAGAAGGACTTAAAAGCCCCACCCCCAGGTCCCACTAAGTCACGCCCCTGACTCAGTCAGGCCACGCCCCTTCCACTCCGCAGCCGATGGAGATTGAAAAAATGAAGGTAAAAATCAACTTCTGTCAGCTGCAGGGGAGGGAGGGTAACTTTCTCCCTGCAGCTCATGCTCAGACTGCAAAGTACTACTGTCTGAGAGTGAGCTGTTCAAAAGGACATCCCTGTGTCCATTCAGGCCCTGCGCATAACAGAGGACAGGGAGTCTAAAAGCTGGACTGTCCAGCCTAAAACCGGACCTCTGGCCACCCTAGGGGCAAGCTGATGTTAGGGTGGCCAGACGTCCGGTTTTAGGCTGGACAGTCTGGTTTTCTGACTCCCTGTCCTCTGTCCAGTGCAGTGCCTGGACAGACGCAGGGATGTCCACCCTTTCAGTATCTCACGCTCAGACAGCTTCTCCTCCGTGACTTCATGGGGACCGGGGACATGGCTTCATGTTTAGGGGTGTGGCTCCATGGAGACCGGGGGTGTGGCTTCACATTTGGGGGCATGGCTGGTGAGGTCCGGCTTTCTGGGGTGAAGACAGTGGCCACCCTAGCTGCTGTGGAGGTCACAGTTAAAGGGGAGGGTGCTGTGGATGTTACTGTTAAGGGGCAGGCTGCTGTGGAGGTCACTGTTAAAGAGGCAGGCACTGTAGAGGTCACTCTCCATATCTTTTAACGACACACACACAAACATTAAATGAAATAGATGAAATATACCCGGGCGAAGCCGGGTCCTTCTGCTAGTCTAATATATAAAGCTGAGTGTATGTATGTATGTATGTGTGTATGTCCGCTAAAGGAATCTGCATTGTTGCAGCTACAATCACGAAATTTGGCACACAGGTGCATCAGGTGTTCGGGAAGGTTTTAGATCGGGTCTCAGCTCTCCAGGATGTATAGTTTCCAAAAATGCATTAGCCAATAGAAGCCTGGTCACATGACCCTTATCAGCCAATAGAAGCTTGCAGGCTGTTAGTTTCTCACCCCCCACACACACACACAGCTTCACACCAGGTTTCCATAACAACCCAGCCATTTTTCTTCCCTGCTGTAGGTGCAGGGCACTATGGATGACACTGTTAAAGGAGTATTCTGGTTACCATAAATATGTTTTATACTAATTCATCATCATTACCTAATATAATGTACATTTCACATATTTACCGTTCAGTATTTATTCCTCATAAATTACCATGGCCAACGTCAAAAGAAGGACTTAAAAGCCTGCCCCCAGGTCCCAATAAGCCACGCCCTGGCTCGGTCAGGCCACGCCCCCACTCCGCAGCCAACAGGGATTGAAAAAATGAAGGTAAAAATCAACTTCTGTCAGCTGCAGGGTTTAGAGGGAGGGTGACTTTCTCCCTGCACCTGACGCTCAGACTGAACAGTGCTGCTGTCTGAGAGTGGAGCTGTTCTAAAGGACATCCCTGTGTCCGTCCAGGGAGTATGAAACCCGGACTATCCAGCCTAAAACCATACCTCTGGCCACCCTAGGGGCAGGCTGCTGTTAGAGTGGCCAGAGGTCCGGTTTTAGGCTGGACAGTCTGGTTTTCTGGCTCCCTGTCCTCCGTCCTGCGCAGTGCCTGGACGGACGCAGGGATGTCCACTCTTTCAGTAACTCACGATAAGACAGCAGCATTGTGCTGTCTGAGCATGAGCTGCAGCAACTGACTGAGGCTTCTCTCACCCCCAGTCAGTCACTAGAGCCCGCAGACATGGCTCCCTGTGGCTGACTGAGAGGGAGAGAAGCACCTGGCTGTCCCTACCTCACCTTCAGGTCAGGAACTTCTTCTTCTCCTCCTTGTCTTCATGTTTAGGGGTGTGGCTTCACTTTTGGGGAGAGGCCGGTGAGGTCAGGCTTTCTGGGATGAAGCCAGTGGACACCCTAGCTGCTGTGGAGGTCACAGTTAAAGGGGAGGGCACAGTGAATGTTACTGTTAAGGGAGGAGAGGACTGTGGAGGCCACTATTAAAGGGGCAGCGGGGTACTGTGAGGTCACTGTTAAGGGAGCAGGGTACTGTGACAGTCATTGTTAAAGGGGCAGTCACTGTGGAGGTCTCTGTCAAGGGGGCCAGGAATGGTGGAGGTCAGTTAAGGGGACTGTAACCTATGGTCAGTGTTAAGGGGTGTATGCTGTAGAGGTCACTGTCAAGGGGGTGAGGCGCTGTGGAACTCACTATTAAAGGGCAGGCTGCTGTGAAGGTAAAAGTGAAGGTAAAAGTTAAGGGGGTGGGCTGCAGTCGAGGTCCCATTTTAAAGAGACAGGGCACTGTGGGGGGGTCAGTGTTAAGGGGTGAGGGCTGTGTGTGGAGGCGGAGAGATCACTCTTGATATCTTTTAACGACACACACATAAACATTAAATGAAATAGATGAAATATACCCGGGCGAAGCCGGGTCCTTCAAGCTAGTTTCTGAAATATCTGCATTTAAGTAGGGAACCTATAATATTAACACAATAGGCATACGGTGTAGCATGCAGTTACTAATTATGTCCATAATATGACTCCTTTCTTATACACATGTAACATTTTTTAGCCTATTAATAGAATGTGTAATCAGAAAATATTCTATTGTTTAAATCTCATTTTTATGTTATATGTTAGTGATCTAATTTCCCATGTCACTAGCTATAGTAAAATCCAAAAATCATGCAGTTTTTGCACTGGCCACCAGGCCTAATAACAACTATGCATAATAACTTCCTGTTATGTACAGGTAACTTTTCAAAAGCCAACACATTCTAATCACAGTCAAGATTACAGTAACATATCATCTCTGTTTAGATAACACGGGAACCTCCATTCACAATTGGTTATATAACAGCTTATCTACTTCCTCCTGACCTTTGAATAGGTCACAGAGCACGCATAGAAAATTCTTCATAGAAGTCAATGAGGTCTCCTGCTGTCCATTGTGTCTATGGCATATGTGGCTACTCTCATACAATAATTTAATTAGTGGCATGGAAAATGAAAAAAAAAAAATAAAAAATAAAAAATATATATATTTTTTTAAAAACTTGATTTAGACAATAGGTCATTTTCATATGACACATTCCCCTTATGGATTTTTTATTTGAAGTATAATGACAATAATTTTTACCAAAATAACTGGAAAGTTGATTTATGGATTTTAAAATGTTGTAGACAATCTAAGAGATTGCCTTGTGGAATCAATCTGTGACAAATATGAATAATGTGCCTTCCTTTATGGTGTATGATAGAATGTTGCATACTCTGTTTGCAGAATATGTTAAGTGATGCTCTCTGGAGGATGAACATCTATCACTGTAGAGTAAGTGTCAAAATATTGCATGATTTGACCAAAAATAAGGTATGGTGGTTGACATGGAGAAGTCTGAATTTGTGCTTATGATAAAAGTGAAGCCTATTAATTCATGCATGAATTTTTTTCACTTCCCTATCCTGTAGGTTATGTTTTTCACTTTTGCGTGCCTTAATTTCATAATATGTGAGCATTCTAGGTCATTTACAGCCACAAGAACAAAATGTGCTTCTACCTTGAGGAAATGGAAGCAAATGTGTCTGTTAGCAGGATTCGTGAAGTCATCACGGAGACAGTTACATTAAAACCTTTCCTTGTTTTTCCCGTATTTCTTTGCTGGTGATTATTCGCTTTTTATGTACAGATCTGCAGCACGTTGCAAACACTGCAATGCCAAATAGGTTACTCCTGTCTGTGATACTAGTCTTTGTGAAATACGACTTCAAACATGACCATTTTCTACTGAGTGTAAAGATGATCTCTTCCTGATGTAGCAAACTATATATCTCTTTGAAGGTTCAGTATAGGAAACCTTTTCAATTTATGGTAATGTGAAGAGTCATATAACATCTGCAGCATGCACCTATAAAGCAATGCAATTTATCTATTGCAATTTACATTAAGTAAGTCAAATACTTTGCATTTGCATTGGCCAGCAGGGGGCATTGTTTAATTTAGTCTATCCTTTATGGAGGTGATGTCATTGGTCTCATTAAGGAAATTTACATTATTACATATTTTATCTTTTCAGTTGGGTTGGCAAGTTGTGGCTGCATTAATCATATTAATAATTTGAGTTGCTATAAGGCTGGATTCACATATGGTGGTGGCATAATGGCACATCATGGTCATGGTGCAGCTTTTGTACCTGTTTCCAAAAATGCAGCACAATGCCCCCATTGTGTAGACCCAACCTTATAATATCCTATATTATTTACATGATTGATATTAATTTTAATAAAGTACTAGGGATGAGCGAACTTTTGAAAAGTTCTGTTCGGTTCGGCGAACTTTCGTGAAGTTCGGATTTGTACGAACCGAACCTAAAACGAACCTTGCTATAACGGCTGAATAATTGCAGCTACAATAGTGGGAGTCTGATAGGGTATAGTTTTGTTTAGTTGCAGTTGCTATTACAATGAAAAAAGTTGAAAAAATCAAAGTGCAAAAATAGTTGTCGACAGCCAGGTCGACAACATTTGACAGCATTGAAGATGTCCGCTGGAGCAGTCCATGTCATGCCAGAGCACCAAAAACACACGGTAGATCGTGGCACCAGCCCAAGAATAGGCTGCGTTGAAGTCGATGTGGTCTCAGTGACATCACAGGTCAGAAGACAGACAGGAGTACCATTTAATTAGACCTTGTGCACCCCAGAACAGGTACACATTAGCCAAGGTGTAAGTGATTACACGGGACATACGACACAAAGTGCAAGTTGGCAACACCGGCAGCATTGCCTTAGATCCATTAGGGTGGAAAACAGACATTTGACAGTGGAACCAGCAGCAGTAATAGTACTGTATTGGACCCAGTATGGTTGAGAACAGACAATTGATGGAGGAGGAGAAGGCAACAGCACTTTATAGCACCCAGGCCAGTATGGTTGAGAACAGACAATTGAAGGAGGAGTAGGCGGCAGCACTTGATAGCACCCAGGCCAGTATGGTTGAGAACAGACAATTGACGGAGGAGTAGGCGGAAGCACTTGATAGCACCCAGGCCAGTATGGTTGAGAACAGACAATTGACGGAGGAGTAGGCGGCAGCACTTGATAACACCCAGGCCAGTATGGTTGAGAAGAGACAATTGACGGAGGAGTAGGCGGCAGCACTTGATAGCACCCAGGCCAGTATGGTTGAGAACAGACAATTGACGGAGGAGTAGGCGGCAGCACTTGATAGCACCCAGGCCAGTATGGTTGAGAACAGACAATTGACGGAGAAGGAGGAGGCAGCACTTTATAGCACCCAGGCCAGTATGGTTGAGAAGAGACAAGTTGAGGAGGCAGCTTCAGCAGCTCTTGATTGCACCCAGTATGTTTCCAAACAGACAATTGAAGGTGGGGGCATTAGTAGGAGCAGTATTCTTTTGGACCCAGAAGGGCCTAGTACAGAGAACTGAAGTTGGAAGCTAAGAATATGCACGCTTGTAAAAATCAGTTTTTATACATGACAAAATGTTGATGTAGAGTTCAGCACAGGACAGTCAACGTTAAAAAAAACCCTCTAACATTACAGCTAGTCTAGTAGGATACGGATACGGTTAAATAGACAGACAACCTCACCCACAGAATCCATGAGGTGAAGAAAGGACATTTAAAAAGGCACAGATTCAAGAAGGCTTTACGCCAGTTCCATTATCCAAAAATACGTGTCCAATTTTCATGAAATGGACACCTTACTGGCACTCGCTTTACAAATTGATGCAACTACTCTGGTGTCAAACCTGTTGAATCTGGGCCTATGGCTGTTGGCGAGACATATATATATATATATATCTTTGTTACGCCAGTTTGATGTCCTAACCGAGTGCAGCGCCCAACCCAATGGATGTATGCTTTTGTGTTTTTTTAGTGCTGTCACCAGCTGGCTTAAAGGGAACCTGTCATCTCGGAACCCCCCCTGAACTACAGTAAGCGTTGTATAGTGTAAGTGATGCTGAATCCGAATATGTAAGCTTTATCTTCATACTCACTTCCATTCTGACGCTGTGCTCCCACAAACCTGCAGTAAAATGCGCTCAGTGGACTCTTCTTTGAGTCCTCTCCATTATGTGAGTGAGCACCGGAGTCCACTGAGTGCATTTTACTGCATGTTTGTGGGAGCACAGCGTCAGAATGGAAGTGAGTATGAAGATAAAACTTACTTACATATTCGGATTCAGCATCACTTACACTATACAACGCTTACTCTAGTTCAGGGGGTGTTTCGGAAATGACAGGTTCCCTTTAAAGGATAAGTCCGGGCAATTTATAAGTTTCTGGTTCAAGTAAGGGCACAGAAAGTTATTAATTGCCTGGACTTATGTTTTAAAGTGGGTAGGGGAAAAACCCCTGATGGGGTATGGGAGTGACCTTCCCGCCCTCTCTTTGGTCACTCCCAAAAAACCTCACCATATGGGTACCTTCACATGTGGCTGCGGGTCTGCTGAGTAAAATCCACAGGGCATTTTTATACCGTTCACCAAACGGCGTTCAGTACTATGGTGCCGTCCGGACATACGCAGTTCTGCGCTGAACTGGGTATTTGCGTCCAGCCCCATAGTACTGAAGGTGGCATAAAATCAGCCAATGATGCGCTGTGGATTTTAGGCAGCAGAGAACCCCAAAAAAGCATCCCATTGTAAAGGCACCCGTAAATAAGGCAAGTTAACCTGCCTTTCAGCAACTGTCTGTTGCTGTAACTAACTGTGGAGGTTTTTTAGATCACAGTTGAAGGACAGCAGCCTCCGTGATATATACCCCATAGACGTGAAAGCGTGAAATCATTTGCACAGAGAAGAACCCCATCAGGATTTGCGGTGCAAGATTTTCTCTCATGATATCAGCAAAATACCTCAAGAACAGTTAGTACCCGCTCACAAAACGGTGAGTAGTGTTCCTTGGCACGGGTGCCAGGGATAGAACCCCACGGCTATAGTTCACAAAAGGTGAAATCCCCACTTTGTGAAGCATAGTCGTGGGGATTATTTTAGGGATGGTACTGTTCTTGGGGTATGGGTTGGACGGTGCACCGGTGTGAGGCATTAAGCTGGCATGGAGATGTTAAATGGCCAACACACCATGGGCATTAAATTTGGAGATGGGGTTCTGTTTATTCAAATGTATCCGAATTAAGTAGGGAATTTTTAAGGTGATTTTGTTTAATTTGGGGTCTAAGGGGGGAACATTACTTAATAAGTTAAATTACGGATTTTTACGTTGGGCACATATTTGGATTCTTAAGGTCATTTTCATGGACACACGGATTGCCATGCAAGACGGGTGACTGATGACTTAATCATTCACATCAGACAGGGGGGTGGTATAATCCGATGTAATCCAGGCACGATTCATCTTTATAAAAGTCAGCATCTCAACACTGTGGCAAGAGAGCCTCGTTCTTTGCAGTGTTACGATGTTACCCGCCACACTGAACACCCTCTCTGACCCGACACTACTGGCTGGGCAGGACAGCAGAGCCAAAGAAAACTCTGCCAGTTGAGGCCAAATGTCCAGTTTCTCTTCCCAGTACTGCACGGGGTCGGTGACACTTTGGGGCAGGGTACAATCCAGGTAGGCAGTGACCTGGTGGGTGAGCTCATGCTGGTCCACGCCATGAGTCCGGTGTTGTGTCCCCTCTTCAGCAGCTGGCTGCATGAAATCGCTCATCAGCGATTGGAGGCTGTAGCGACTTCTCACGCCTCCACTAGTGGTGGTGGTAGTGGAGCGCGCTGGTTCCCAACGAGAGGATGTTGTCTGGGAACCTGGCTGGTCTCGCTGGTAAGTTGAGACCAACTGACTGGTGATTAGGTCCTGGTAGTACACCAGTTTTGCCTCCCTCTCTGATGGCGGAAAAAATTCTGCCATTTTGCGGCGGAAGCGAGGGTCCACCAGGGTGGCCAGCCAGTATTGGTCCCTCTGGTGGATGTCCACAATCCAGTTGTCATTCCTGAGACACTCCCGCAGGCACCTTGCCATCTGCACCAAGGACAATGAGCGCCTCTCCTCTCCACTGTCCTTGGTATAGTTCCAGGGTCTGCTGGGGTCTTCCTCCTCTTCCTCTACCACCTCATCCTCCATCTCCTCCTGTGATTGAGAGGCAGAGAAGCCAGGAGGCGGTGTGTGGAATGGCTGGGCATAGACATCTTCCTCCTCCTCACCCTCCATCTGCACTTCATCCATCTCTGGGCTCAAGGCGATGTTCAGCCTTGGAGTGGTGGCCTGGGAATCCTCACTGATGATGGTTTTCAGCGCACTTTCCAGAACATGGACGAGTGGGATGATGTTGTTGATCCCATAGTCATGCCTGCTCACAAACAGAGTCGCGTCCTCAAAAGCGATCAACAATTGGCAGACTTCACGCATCATCTGCCAGTGTGTGACTTGGAAGTCGCAGTGTGGCGTGAAGCTGCCTGATTGCCCCATGAGGTAGTCTGTAATGGCTGACCTTTGCTCGTACAGGCGGTCCAACATATGGAGGGCAGAATTCCAGCGTGTTGGCACGTCGCAGATTAGCCGATGTTGGGGCAGACTGCGCTGTCTCTGGATCCTGAGCAGGGTGTTCCTTGCAGTGTAGGAGTGGCTGAAGTGTTTGCACACTCTGGACATCCTCATAAGGTCTTGTAGTGCAGGAAATGATCTAAGAAACCTGTGCACTATGAGGTTTATCACATGTGCCATACAAGGTGTATGACTCAGCCCTCCCTGCTGCACTGCAGAGACAATGTTCCTCCCATTGTCTGCTACCACACTTCCCACCGTTAGTTGACGTGGGGTCAGCCATTCATCTATCTCCTCCTTGATGGTCCGGAGGAGCTCCTGCCCACTGTGGCTCCGTTCACCCAGGCTCACCAAATGGAGGACAGCCTGAGAGCGCTGGGCCTGACATCGGTGGTAAGACACCGAGGCAGGTTGGACTGCAGTAAAAGCGGCGGATGGTTGCAAGGTGGTGGAGGCAGAACTTGTGCTTCCCGCTGCTGGCCCCCTAAATCACCGTGGAGGTGACAGTGGCAAGGATGGGCGAACTTCCTGATGGTCTTCTGGGAGGATGTTGACCCAATGGGCAGTAACAGACATGTACTGCCCTTGCCCATAATTTGAGGACCAGACATCAGCACTCAGGTGCACGGTCTTGGACACCGAGAGTCCCAATGAGTCGCCAACCTTTTTCTGCACATAACTGTGCAGTGATGGGACAGCTTTGCCAGAGATGTAGTGGCGACTGGGGACTCGCCATCTGGGGTGCGCACACGCCATGAAATCCCTGAAAGGCTGGGAGTCTACAAGGTTGAAGGGCAGGGACTGAAGCACCAGCAGCTTAACCAGGTGTCCGGTCAGTTTCTGGGCCATGGGATGGCTGCTGGAATACACCTGACGTCTGCCCATGGACTCAGTCACGGATTGCTGCCTCATTAGCGGTGTAGATGGCAGTGACACTGTGCTGGTGCTGGCACCTGAGGCTGACGAGCCCTGAGTTCCACTGAGAGGATGCTGCATGATGGGATCTGCAGTGTATGGTGCATCCTGACAGGAGGTGGTATTGGGGTCACGGTTCTTCCAGGCCTGTTGGTGTTGCCTTTCCATATGCTTTCGCATCGATGTTGTCCCGAGATTATCACCCCTACCACGACTGACCCTCTCATTGCTTAGCAGGCACAAAGCGATGTGCTTATCTTTCCCCAGGCGGAAGAACTGCCAGACAACAGAGGACCGTGGTTTGCTGACAGCCACGGGGGGTCTTGCTGGCTGTTGACTGCCACTGCTGCCTGAGGGTGCCCTCTCAGGACCAAGGCTTTGAGAGGGTGATCTCTGCCTGGTAGCTTCTCTTCTACCCCTCCCTCTTGTGCCTCATTTCCTTGCAACAGTGGGATGTTGCTGCGTCGATGGCACCTCTATTTTTTTTTCGGTGACGAACCGAACTTTTGGCAAAGTTCGTAACGAATCTGGTTCGTTACGGTTTGGTTCGCTCATCCCTATAATGTACTAATAATTATTATTATTGCTATTATTCTTCTATAGTAGAAATCATCATTCCTTATGTTCAACTATGTGGAACATTTATAAACCCTGGCACAATGTGGACTACATTATACAAAAGCTTTCAATCAAGTCATATGTTTTTTGTGATGAAATCAAGGTAAATAAATAATCGTGTAAAAAGAATATAATATATTATTTCTACTATGCTATTTATCTACAAACTGATACCATTTCTGGACTAGGCCAAATGGTTCCCTAATCCCTACCCTTAGTTGGCCTAATTAGCACAATACTATTAAGTCTTTAAGGGGTCATTCACACGACCATATGTATTGTGCGGTCTTCAAAAAACGGATCTTCAAAAAAAAGAAAAAAAAAAAGGATGATGTTCATGTGCATTCCATATTTTGCGGACTGGAACAGCTGGCCCCTAATAGAAAAGTCCTATCTTTGTCCGTAATGCGGAGAATAATAGGACATATTCTAGATTTTTGCAGAACTGACTGACGGAAACGGAATACACAGGGCGTAACTTTTTTGCAAACCAATGAAATGAATGGTTCCACATATGGTCCGCAAAAAAAACGGAATGGACACGGAAAGAAAATTCTTTTGTGTGCATGAGCCCTAATGCAAATAGGCTTATTACCTGTATACTGTAACTTGGTTATGAGGTTTGTAAACATGTATACACCGGTTAGGGCTCGTTCACATCACCGTTTAGCCCTTCCGTTCTCCTGCTCCGTTATAGGAGCAGGAGAATGGAAAGGACGGATTCGGGATATAATTGAGCTGGACGGAGTTTACGGATACCATAGACTATAATGTGGTCCGTTAGGTTTCCGCTCAGAGGAAGATTTTTGAAGCGGAGACAAAAGTCATACATGCACAACTTTTGTCTCCGCTCCAAAAATCATCTTCTGAGCGGAAACCTAACGGACCCCATTATAGTCTATTGTGTTCTTAGGCTCCGTTCAGCTCAATTTTGTCCCGAATCCGTCCTTTCCATTCTCCTGCTCCTATAACGGAGCAGGAGAACGGAAGGGCTGAACGGTAATGTGGACGAGCCCTTAGCCATTGCATTACAACTTTTTAAGTCTAGTACTCTTTATGTCTCACTCTTGCTGCTAAGACTCATCAAGGCATGGGCTTCTTATGATAGCTCTGGCATGTTGAGACATGGACTCCACAAGATCACTGAAGCTGTCAAGTATCTATCATCAAAACATTTGCACCAATTCCTTTAAGCCCTGTAAGGAGCATGGTTTGGTCTCTATAAATTGGAGTTGTTATTCCAGCACTTCCCACAGATGCTCAAGTGGATTAAGATCTGGAGTATTTAGAGACCCAGTCAACTCAACATTTTTTTCAGTGTGTTATATGATGAAAGACACTGACAAAATTTAGCCAACTAAAGCAAAATTTTGTCAACTAAGAGAGGCCATAGGCCTAACTAACTGGGACAAAGTCCTCAAAAATAAAAATACAGCCACAAAATGGGATATTTTTAAAAGCATCCTAATATCTAATTGTGAGAGGTACATACCTTATGGGAATAAAAGAAAGAAGAAAAAATGTGGATAAACAGAGCTGTAAAGAAAGCAATAAATGACAAACAGAAAGCATTTAAATCACTAAAACAGGAGGGGAGCGAGGAAGCATTGAAAACCTATAAGGAAAAAAATAGAATATGTAAAAGACAAATAAAAGCAGCCGAACTAGAGACCGAGAGATTAATCGCCAAAGAGAGTAAAACTAACCCTAAAATGTTCTTTAATTATATAAATGGTAAAAAGTATAAACCTGAAGGTGTAGAGTAATGAGGGGGGAGTTGCAGAGAGCAATGAGGAGAAAGCAAAGCTACTAAATATCTTTTTCTCCACTGTATTCACTGAGGAAAATAAACTGTCAGATGAAATGCAGAATATAAAAGTAAATTCCCCATTAATAGTGCCCTGTCTGACCCAGGAGTCAGAGTAGAGCTGCGTCTTGAAAAGATTAAAATAGACAAATTGCCAGGACCGGCTGGCATACACCCCCGTATCCTAAGAGAATTAAGTAATGTCATTGCCAGACCCTTATTTCTGATATTTAAGGACTCTATACTGACAGGGAGTGTTCCACAGGATTGGCGCATAGCAAATTTGGTGCCAATATTCAAAAAGGGTTCAAAAACAGAGCCCGGGAACTATAGGCCGGTAAGTTTAACATCTGTTGTGGGTAAACTGTTTGAGGGTTTTCTAAGAGATGCTATCTTGGAGTACCTCAATGAAAATAAGCAAATTACTCCATATCAGCATGGCTTCATGAGGGATCGGTCATGTCAAACCAATTTAATCAGTTTCTATGAGGAGGTAAGTTCTAGACTGGACTGCGGCGAATCAATGGATGTCGTATATCTGGACTTCTCCAAAATGTCTGTATGTGGGTAAGTAACTGGCTCAGTGATAGAAAACAGAGGGTGGTTATTAATGGTACATACTCAGATTGTGTCACTGTAACTAGTGGGGTACTACAGGGGTCAGTATTGGGCCCTATTCTCTTCAATATATTTATTAATGATCTTGTAGAAGGCTTGCACAGTAAAATATCAATTTTTGTATATGACACTAAACTGTGTAAAGTAATTAACACAGAAGATGACAGTATACTGCTATAGATAGATTTGGATAGACTGGAGGCTTGGGCAGAGACGTGGCAGATGAGGTTTAACACTGACAAATGTAAGGTTATGCAAATAGGAAGGAATAAAGCAAGTCACCAGTACATACTAAATGGTAAAATATTGGGTAACTCTGACATGGAAAAGGACGTAGGAATTTTAGTGAACAGCAAACAAAGCTGTAGAAACCAGTGTCAGACAGCTGCTGCCAAGCCCAATAAGATAATGGGTTGCATCAAAAGAGGCATAGATGCCCGTGATGAGAATATAGTCCTGCCACTTTACAAATCACTAGTCAGACCACACATGGAGTACTGTGTACAGTTCTGGGCTCCTGTGAACAAGGCAGACATAGCAGAGCTGGAGAGGGTTCAGAGGAGGGCAACTAAAGTAATAACTGGAATGGGTGGACTACAGTACCCAGAAAGATTATCAAAATTAGGGTTATTCACTTTAGAAAAAAGACGACTGAGGGGAGATCTAATAACTATGTATAAATATATCAGAGGTCAGTACAGAGATCTCTCCCATGATCTATTTATCCCCAGGACTGTGACTGTGACGAGGGAACATCCTCTGCGTCTGGAGGAAAGAAGGTTTGTACACAAACATAGAAGAGGATTCTTTACGGTAAGAGCAGTGAGACTATGGAACTCTCTGCCTGAGGAGGTGGTGATGGTAAGTTCACTAAAAGAGTTCAAGAGAGGCCTGGATGTATTTTTGGAGGGTAATAATATTACAGGTTATAGTTACTAGAGAGGGGTCGTTGATCCAGGGAGTAATTCTGATTGCCTGATTGGAGTCGGGAAGGAATTTTTTTCCCTCAAGTGGGGAAAATTAGCTTCTACCTCACAGGGGTTTTTTGCCTTCCTCTGGATCAACTTGTAGGAAAACAGACCGAACTGGATGGACAGATGTCTTTTTTCGGCCATATAAACTATGTTACTATGTTACTATGCTATGTTACTATGACATGAAGGAAAGCTACTGCTTTGAAATGTTTAGGTGGATGATTTGTGTTAATATTGCATCCACATAACAACATGACAACACTGACATGGAAAAGGACCTAGGAATTTTAGTGAACAGCAAACCAAGGGCAAGGCCAATAACATAATGGGTTGCATCAAAAGAGGCATAGATGCCCGTGATGATAACATAGTCCTGCCACTTTACAAATCACTAGTCAAACTTCACATGGAGTACTGTGTACAGTTCTGGGCTCCTTTGAACAAGGCAGACATAGCAGAGCTGGAGAGGGTTCAGAGGAGGGCAACTAAAGTAATAACTGGAATGGGTGGACTACAGTACCCTGAAAGATTATCAAAATTAGGGTTATTCACGTTAGAAAAAAGACGACTGAGGGGAGATCTAATAACTATATATAAATATATCAGGGGTCAGTACAGGGGCGTACATAGAAATCGAGGGGCCCCATAGCAAATCTCAGAACTGGGCCCCCCACCCAAATATAAAGTACAATTATTGCAACTGTATATTGTATATATATATATATATATATATATATATATATATATACTGTATATATATATTTATATATACATACACACACACACACACACACACAGGTATATATACAATAGTGTTACCTGCAGTCCTATGTAAAACTACAGATAACACTAGTGTAAATCTTGTGGTAGTGTTACCTGCGTCCTTAGTGTGTCTCCCTGTGCCTCTCCCACGTGACTCCATGCTGGCGGCACTGTCTCCTCTTCCGTCTTCTTCTTCTTGAACCGCACAGAATGTCCTGATGCAGCTGGGTCAAAACATAGGAACACTGTGGGCATGGTGTTGGTGACACACACAGGGGGACAGACACACAGGGACAGATACACACAGGGGGACAGACACACACACTGACAGACACGCATACACAGGGACCGACACACACAGGGACAGACACATGCAGGGACAAACACACATGGGGACAGACACACAGGGACAGGCACACACAGGGGGATAGACACACACAGGGGGACAGACACACACACGGACAGACAGACATACACAGGGACAGACACACATGAACAGTGGCACAAAAGGACAGGGACACAAAGGGACAGGGGCACAAAGGGACAGGCACAAACACACACACACAGGGACAGACACACACAGGGACAGGGTTAGGGGCACACCCAGGGACAAACACAGGGACAGGGACACACAGGGACAGGTACACACACACACAGGCCTAGCTCCTCTCTGTACAGCATCACAGCTCTCTGCTCCTCTGGCTCCTCCCCCACTGGTCACACGGGCGGATGACATCAGGAAGGTCCTTTAGCCCACAGCACCATCTATCCCTGGACTGCAGGGGTGAGTGGACCTACAGGAGGTGGGGCGGGAGGGGAAGAAGGGAACATTAGATAGGATGATGTTTCTTCCTCTGCTGCTGTGTAAACTGGCTTGTAAGCCGTAAGATTAGAAAGTGAGGGGGCGGGGCCATTCAGCCCTGCCAGGCCCCCTAACCTCACGGGCCCCATAGCCATGGCGTGGTCTGCCGCCATTGGCGGTACGCCACTGTATCAGTACAGAGATCTCTCCCATAATCTATTTATCCCCAGGTCTGTGACTGTGCTGAGGGGACATCCTCTGCATCTGGAGGAAAGAAGGTTTGTACACAAACATAGAAGAGGATTTTTTACGGTAAGAGCAGTGAGACTATGGAACTCTCTACCTAAGGAGGGGGTAATGGTAATTTCACTAAAAGAGTTCAAGAGGGGCCTGGATGTATTTCTGAAGTGTAATAATATTACAGGTTATAGTTACTAGAGAGGGGTCGTTGATCCAGGGAGTTATTCTGATTGCCTGATTAGAGTCAGGAAGGAATTTTTTCCCGTAAAGTGGGGAAAATTGGCTTCTACCTCACAGGGTTTTTTTGCCTTCCTCTGGATCAACTTGTAGGATAACAGGCCAAACTGGATGGACAGATGTCTTTTTCCGGCCTTATAAATTATGTTACTATGTTACATAAATGACAGGACCCAAGATATCCCATCAGAACAGTGCCCCGAGAGGCACACTGCCTGTGCTGGCTTGCCTTTTTGCTATAGTACTTCCTGGTGTCATCTGTTCCTCAGGTAAGGGACAAATTCATGAGACCAGATCACCTTCTTCATTTGCTCTAAGGTCCAGTCCTGTTGCTCACATGCCCATTGTAAGCGGGGTGGAGGGGTCAGCATGAGCACTAGAGATGAGCGAATCTTCAAAAATTTATAACAAGATTCGTTCTTAATAAGAATTTATTTGGTTGAAGTTGCATTAAAAAATAATCGTTGTTCTACGAACATTCCTGCACAAATTACGATTATACAGTCTAACCATTGTTAAAAGTTCGGTACTAAACTGAATACGTAAGCATTAGCGTACAAAGTGCGTACAAATCCTTAGCGTACTATTGTCTCGCGACTGCGTCATACGCACGCATGCACGAGGCTAGGCCGCAGCGTACAGTCCTCAGAGGCAGTCCATATGAGCTAGAAAAGTAAGGTGCTAGCTATCCAGCTAAGTGCATAATTTACCAAAACCACTATACAATAAGTGCATAATAGGACACATTGCAGTACCTGAAAAAGAATACACACAATGGGCTAAAGTGCTTGAACGTTGCTGAGCCTGTAAAAACATTATTGCTAAAATACAGCAAAGACATAATTATGCAAACATTTTAGTGCAATCAATTTCACATTTGCAAGCATAATAGGCTCAGATATACGTTTGAGTCTCATTTCTTGGCTGCTTGGCATAAAGCACTGGAACACATAGTCCAAAATTCAATTGTAATCCACTTGAGGTAATTTTGTAATCCAGACAGGTAACGTGTAATCCAGATGGATAATATAAAATAGCAGCAAATAGAGAACCCTTTTTACAAAGGGAGCTCCCAAATAACCTGAGAAGGGGAGAAAAAGGAAAATAGGCGCGCTTAGGCGCAACTGAGAATTTTCTGCAGAATGGGAGGGAGTCCTGACAAGCCATGTCCATCTGGTTGAGAGTAAAAAAGGGGGCAATAAAAACAAGATAAAAACAAGTGCCAACTAGCTCTCACCCGTCAGGTGCAGTCCATGTTGTGGATCCCATAGGTCTAGACCATGAGGTGTCCTTTAAGTCAGACAGACAGAGACAGACAGTTGTAGAAGGGTTCCTCAGATAAGGCACCTGAAGTCCTCTTCGCTGCTAAATGACATAAGAGGACGCTCCTGCCACCTGTAGGCCAGGCTGGCTGCCGTTGTTGAGCTCCACTGCCCTCTGCTGCTAGAATTTGGACTTGACCGGGTGGTCACACTGGTGAGCGCTGCTGCCACTCGAGCCTTCACCTTTCCGGATCCTCCTGCTGGGACAGCAGAGGTAAGGATTTCTGGCTGCAGCGGTTCAGGCAAGGCTGCACCTAAGGAAGAACCGCCAGCTCCCCGGGTTGCTGCTGATGCCATTTTCCACGGTAGCTGGTACTGGATCATCGTGGGCTGGAAAGTGAAGGATGATGTAGTCAGCTGACCCAGGTGAAAGGACTGTGGTGGTGGTAGCAATCCAGGGATCAGAGGCTCCGGCTGTGGTTTCCCTCTGAAATGGAGGGCGCCATCTGCTGTCTCTTGTAGGCAGCGTACGCGTCCTGTGGCTGCTTGTTCTCAGTAATTGAAAATGCAGTACAGTGCATATCTCATCTTCCTGTTGCTCGAGTTTGACATTTTGTGGATTGGGTTGATAGATTACTGGGAAGGGCTAGTGAAGACCCAGCAGTCATAGTGCACATTTTCACCAATGACAAAGTTGGAGGTAGTTGGGGGGTCCTTAAAAATGGTTTTAGAGATTTCAGTGTCACAAGCTCAGGTAAAGGACCTCAAATGTAGTATTCTCTGAAACTTTATTTTTGGCTACAATATGTTTTGCCTTGCAATGGTACAGTCCTATAAGACCCACAGTGAATATGTGGAAATCCAAAGAAAATCAGATCATACCCTTTGAATCAATCATCTTTAAAGGAAGTTATAAGCAACCTAATATAACAGAATCCACAGAAAATCTACCACTAAGGGGTTGTTCACATATCAGTTATTTGATCAGTTATTTTCATCAGTTATTGTGAGCCAAAACCAGGAGTGGAGCCTCCACAGAGATCAGGTATAATGAAAAGATCTGCACCTGTTTGGTGTTATTGACCCGCACCTGGTTTTGGCTCACAATAACTGATGGAAATAACTGATCAAATAACTGAAATGTGAACAACCCCTAAGGGAAATAGACGAAATGACAATCATGTCATTATTATGGGGGACTTCAATAACACACATAAAGACTGGGAAACTGAAACCTGTGGATCTCTTAAAGGAAAAAGGTTCTTGTCCATAACTAACTGGTATAGGACTCAACTAGAGGGACAGCCATACTGGACTTAGTATTAACCAATAGACCTAGCAGAACAACAGATATGCAGGTTGGGGGACACCTGGGAAATAGTGAGCATAAAAAAATAACCTTTGTCCTTCAAGAGAGTATTTTTTTAGGGAGGCAAAAACACAAAAGAATGCTGAACTTTCGAATAGCAAAACATGAAGAGCTTAGAGAGGCTATTAGTCTCACTAACTGGGACAATATCCTCAAAAATAAAAATACAGCCACAAAATGGGATATTTTTAAAAGCATCCTAAACCCTGCTAAATATCTTATGGGAATAAAAAGGTCAGGAACAAAAAAAAATAAAATAAAATGGATAAGTACAACTGGGGCTATAACTGATAAATAGAAAGCAGTAGATTACTAAAACAGAGAGGTAGCAAAGAAGCCTAAAAAAACTAAGGAAAAAAGAGAATCTGTAAAAAACAATTAAAGGCAGCCAGGCTGGAAATAGAGTGTCTTATTGCAAAAGAGAGTAAAATCAACCCTAAAATGTTCTTTAATTATACGAGTTTCTCCCTAACCAGGGGTACTTGTCAAGGTTGCCCACTTTCTCCCCTACTTTTTGATCTTTATATTGAACCTCTAGCCGTTAGTGTTAGGCAGGATAATTTAATTGAAGGTTTTGGAATACTGTGGACAGAGGATCGTATTTCTTAATATGCTGATCATGTTCTGTTTTTTGTGGAACACCCCAATATAGTTTTGCCAAGAATTATTCAAACAGTGAAATCCTCTGCGGAGTAGAGATGAGCGAATCTATTGGCCGCTTCGTAGACTCGTATCGAATCTTGGGATTTTTCAGCTGCGAAGTGAATCCGAATATTAGGTGATTCGCTTTGCTTTTGTACGCATTCGCTACGTAGTGTGTCCTATAAATTATACGCTATTCTATGTATAATTTAGTTACTCTATACACTGTCGCGTACGAATTCAATTCAGCGATGCAGACTTTTCCCTGGTAGTTACTCTATACGCTTTTGCGTACGAATTTAATTCAGCGATGCAGACTCCTCCCTGGTAGTTCGCCCCTTTCACCAGCGCGGGAGAATGACGAGGCAACTCAGGAAATTAAATTGCGCATTCGTGCGCCTCATCCCTTTTTTCCCCTTTTCAGGTTATTTGGGGAGCCCCTTGAAAGAGGGTTTTTTAAGGAACCTTTGCTGCTTTTTTTTACCCATTTGGATTACAATTTTACCTATGTGGATTACAAATTGCGACTGAGTTTGGGGCTCTGCTCCAGTTCTAAGACAAGCGTCAGAAGAAAAGAGACAAACGTGTCCGTGAGCATACTAGGTAGGTGATATTTAAAATTTTTATATTATACCTATAATAATGTATTTGCACTTTACCATATATATGTCTCGAATATTCGCTCTGCCTCTGAGAAATGAACGCCGCGGCCTCTCGTACGTGCCTGCGTATTAGGTAATCGCTTAGACAATAGTACGCTGAGATTCGTAAGCTATTTGTATGCTCATGCGTACGTCTTCTAAGAAGTTGCGTACATTTTGTAAATGAACGTTCGTTATTAGTGAGCGAATGTTCACTAATAGCACATAATAATGTATATTTTGTACGCAAATACAACAAATCTATTCGTCGAATATATGAATTTTAGGAAAAGTTCAATGAATGTTCGGCGAATAATTTTTTGAATGATTCGCTCATCTCTACTGGGGAGGTATCCAGCTTAGATATTAACTGGGCAAAAACTACTCTAATGCCATTGGATAATTTTCAACTCTCTGGGGTGGAATCTTCGAACTCTTTAAAAATAGTAGATTCATTTAAATACCTGGGTATTAGGATATCCCCAAAAATGGATACAGCTTAATCTGATTCCCTTAATCAACAAACTGAGATCCAAAATTTCTATATTGCTGCGACTACACCGATCTCGGGTCGATAGAATATCTTTGGTTAAGATGATAATTCTATCACAATTGTTGTACATATTGAGAAATTCCCCATTGTGGATCGAGGATAAGTTTTTTAAATTGATTGAGAGACTGATCAAAGATCTTCTTTGGGGAAGAAAGAGAGTAAGGCTAAAATTGGAGTATTTGTATAAGCTATTGGAACAGGGAGGGTTAAACCTTCCCTATTTCAAGGGGTATTTTATAGCCTCTCAGTTATTGTTGTGCTGTGAATGCGAGAAAAGTCCCCTGTGCAAGATGTTAGTAAATCGATCCCCATATGATAATATATTTACTTTGCTAGAATCCAGGCAATTATTTAATGTTGAGCAGGACTCAAGCGGGACTAGGGTGGCTAGTAAGCTACTCGCTAGCTCTTGGGCAACTATTAGAGATTGATTGGGTATAAAGGGCTCGCTTTGGTTATACAAGAGGTATCTCGGGACCAGTTTTAGGAAAAAAATAACACCACACAACAAAAAAAAAAATTTTCGTCTGCTACTGGGAAAAAACCATTTGTCCTATACTAAATCTAGTGTGCGGTTTACAAATCCAAAGTCAGAAATGTTGTAACACGTCACGAAATTTTGCTATGAATAAGTATGCCTAAATGAATTAAGCATTGAATAATTTTGGACAGAACAAGTTTTACTCCAACAACTTACAAAGAAAAAAAGAGAAATTTCAGTCAGCACATCCCAGAGCGCAGCTGCTGGTTGCTGTGGCTAAATACATGTCAAAGGAAAATACATTCAATGCAACCGCACACCGCTAACCAGATAAAGCACAAAATGCCATAGTGATATAGAGTATTCTAAAGCTTATGCTATGCTTGTTTAATAAATTAGAGACTCTTGGTGTGCGGTTGCATCGTATGTATTTTCCTTTGACATGTATTTAGCCATAGCAACCAGCACCTGCGCTCTGGGATGTGCTGACTGAAATTTCTCTTTTTTTCTTTGTAAGTTTGTACTGGAGGTGTGGCTACTCCATTTGGTCATGCACTCCTGACCAGCCCATCTGCCCCACAGGTTGTTTTTAATCAGTGCAACTATAAAGCCGAGTGATTCGGCATGCATGCTAGTATCTGCATTCCTGAACTAGGGGAGGCCTTTGAAGCACCAGAAATGGCAAAAGGCAAGTGGACATTACATGCATGTGGAACAAAACACCCCCTGATTATATGGAAGCCAAGTCTGGCACATAACAGGTAGGAGATAGTGTTAGGTTCCCATTCTGCAGAGAACACCTTGACGATTCGGTGAATGGGTTCAGATAATTTTGTACAAAATATACTTGCCAAGAGTCTCTAATTTATTAAACAAGCATAGCATAAGCTTTAGAATACTCTATATCACTATGGCATTTTGTGCTTTATCTGGTTAGCGGTGTGCGATTGCATTGTATGTATTTTCCTTTGACATGTATTTAGCCATAGCAATCAGCACCTGTGCTCTGGGATGTGCTGACTGAAATTTCTCTTTTTTTCTTTGTAAGTTTGTACTGGAGGTGTGGCTACTCCATTTGGTCATGCACTCCTGACCAGCCCATCTGCCCCACAGGTTGTTTTTAATCAGTGCAACTATAAAGCCGAGTGATTCGGCATGCATGCTAGTATCTGCATTCCTGAACTAGGGGAGGCCTTTGAAGCACCAGAAATGGCAAAAGGCAGAGTGGATACAGCATGCATATGGAACAAAACACCCCCTGATCATATGGAAGCCAAGTCTGGCACATAACAGGTAGGAGATAGTGTTAGGTTCCCATTCTGCAGAGAACACCTTGACGATTCAGTGAATGGGCTCAGATAATTTTGTACAAAATATATTTGCCAAGAGTCTCTAATTTATTAAACAAGCATAGCATAAGCGTTAGAATACTCTATATCACTATGGCATTTTGTGCTTTATCTGGTTAGCGGTGTGCGGTTGCATATGTATTTTACTCCAACAATTATCTGATCTACATCAAAGTTTGCATAGTAAACAGTGTATGAAAATGTAATGTTATAACATCATTTCAAAAAGTCTCATTTTTCAGTTTAAAAGTCTTACTTGAGCTTCAGGCATCTTTTGCGTTTGTGAACAGTCATATTTTCCTGTTGCAAAAACCAGCAGCAGTCCCCCATCATGTTGGGATTCCAGCGGCCTTGACACCTGTTCTCCATTGTAGAAATATCTTTATGAAACCGCTCTCCATGTTCGTCACAAATTGGGTGGGAAAAAGTTAAGATGGGAATGTAAGAAATGCACTTTTGATGACATTCGGCAGCCAAGTTGTTCATATGCTGTAAGCATGTTGTCTACTAATTCAGCATAGTTTGCAGCTGGTCTGTTCCCAAGGAAGTTTTGTACTACTAGCACAAATGCATCCCAAGCTGCAAGATCCAAAGGGTTGAGTTTTGTTCTGAATGTGTCATCATGCATAAGTTTGTTGATTTTGGGGCCAATACAATTTCCGGGCTTTATTTTAGCCTAGTTTTCAGTGTGCTAAACTTCTCCTTCAAATACTGGAAACCATTTCCATCAGGATCAAGTGCAATTACAAAATTTTTCATTGAACCAAGTTTAATGTGAAGCGAGATCGACCCGTGATTTGTGTTGTACATTGTACTGACCAACTGTGTGCTCGACTCTGAGAGGCCACTGTCTCATTTTGTAATGATTGTCATCATCATGACTGTTCCATAGGCAGAAGAAACACATGCTTTGTGTACCCTAACTGTAGGCCAAGCAGCAGTGCTACAACTTTCAGGTCAGCACAAATTTTCCATTTATGTTCTGAGCATTTGATAATTTTCAAAATTAACTTCATAGAAGCGTGGGTCACTTTCATTCCAACCGCATGAGCCAATAGAACAAATGGTTTTTCGTTACCATTGTGCAACAAGACAGCTTTCAAACTTGTTTTGCTAGAGTCTATGAATAGCCAATATATAATGCAAATAGCAGATAGTCCAGCAGCACAGTTAGTACAGGTGAAGTGGGTGCAAGAATGGGAGTGCTGCCTCATTTTTTGAGGATTCAAGATATAATGCATTAATATTATAACTGAATAGGCTTTGCATGGTTAACTTAAAATCTAGACTTGTCAGGTAAATTCCGAGTTCATATTTGGAATCAGTGCGCTCATTTTAGTATAAATCACATGTTTTTCTCTCAGCAGCAAAATCATTGTTGCGCGGTGTAATATATTATTTGTTTCACAGATGGTGAGAAATGGTGAGGTTCTCCCGTTTTCACTGCAAGGGGGAAACCCATCTAATTTGAATTGATTGGCAGGTATTTTCAGTTACGGTCAGCACTGAGTAGTGTAAAAGAAAAAAACACTTCTACAAATAGACACTTGCTCTTTTTTGAAGGAACTGGATGGGAACCGGGGACCAGGATCTCCCAGCTATATAAACCACTAATTAATTCACTTTTTAAGAAGGCCTCCTCTCCCAGTCTAAGGGCCTGGGGAGTTGACTGCCCAATGATTTCTTCAGGAGATTGGGAAAATATATTAGGGAATTTTAGGTTAGTGTCTCACAATTTTAATCACATGGTAGTACAATTTAATATTTTACACAGATTGCATGTTACACCGGTTTGGTTGAAGAGATGTGGCTTAAAGGGTTTCTGTCATCAGGATTTACCATAGTAAACCGAGTGTCATTTGCAATGTGAAAATGACACCTGATGACAGATCTGTATTTTTTATACTCCTCAGTAAAGTAGTTTTTGTGAAAATTCCGTTTTTATAATATGTAAATTACCTCCCCTAGGTGCAGTAGGCGTGAACCCTGCACCTAGTAGCGGCCTTCATTCCTCCTCCGAACCCTCCTCCGTAGCGTTGATTGACAGGGCCAGGCAGCCAGCTCTTTCGGCTCCTGGCCCTGTTCGAGTTCCAAATCCCGCGCCTGCGCACTGCGATCAGCAATCCGCGCGTTGAGCCGCCGGCCACCCGGCTCCCGGCTTCCTCAATGCGCCCGCATTGCTGATCGCAATGCGCAGGCGCGGGATTTGGAACTCGAACAGGGCCGGGAGCCGAAAGAGCTGGCTGCCTGGCCCTGTCAATCAACGCTACGGAGGAGGGTTCGGAGGAGGAATGACGGCCGCTACTAGGTGCAGGGTTCACGCCTACTGCACCTAGGGGAGGTAATTTACATATTATAAAAACGGAATTTTCACAAAAACTACTTTACTGAGGAGTATAAAAAATACAGATCTGTCATCAGGTGTCATTTGCACATTGCAAATGACACTCGGTTTACTATGGTAAATCCTGATGACAGAAACCCTTTAAGGCAGATATCCAACTGTCCCCATTGTTACTTACAAGGGGATAATTATTTGGTCCTGTGTAGGATTGAAAGAATATTGGGAGTGAATCAATAAGTTTATTACCCAGAGGTTGGACCTAGTGATTCCACCTGCACCCCAATGTTGGATTATAAATGGCCACTCTAGAGTGAAATGCTCCAAAGATAGAAAGATACTTCTAATGAAAATAATGTTTTTGGTGACATTATTGATTACACGAGTTTGGTTTTCCCGCAACATACCAAATCTTAATTCATGACTTAACCTAGTCAATAAGGTTAAGGGATATGAAAATATTTTGTATAAGGAAAGAAATAGTAAAGAAAATGGAGTAGGATTTGGCTAAGCTGGTAGGGGGAACTAATATTTTTTTATTTTTTTTTGTCCCTCAGCCTACCTCCCCCCCCCTTTTGAATTTGGGGGGAATAGAGCTGCACCCAATAGAAGAATAGGGAAGGATGAGGGGGGAATAGGGAGGAAGGGGGGAAAGAGGGAAGGGAAGGGAGAGAGAAAAAAGAAAGGAAAAATAAAAAGAAAGAAAAAGTATAAATATATGATATTAATGAAATATTGTTTTTTTCCTTTATTATATTATTGATTTATTTTAATTTTGATATGGCAATAAAGTATTTAAAAATATTATATAAATGGTTGGCCTGATTGATGAGAATGATGAAGGAAGAATAGTAGAGGACAATGAGGAGAAAGCGAATTTATTAAATACTAGCTGAAGGACCCGGCTTCAGCTAGTATTTAATAAATTTAATTTACTGTTTGTGTGTGTGTGTCGTTAAAAGATATCAAGAGTGACCTCTACAGTGGCTGCCCCTTTAACAGTGACCTCTACAGCAGCCCACCCCTTTAACAGTGACCTCTACAGCGGCCAGCCCCTTTAACAGTGACCTCTACAGCGGCCTGCCCCTTTAACAGTGACCTCTACAGCAGCCTGCTTCTTTAACAGTGCCCTCTACAGCTGCCCACCCCTTTAAAGGGGTTGTCTCACTTAGAACATTACTATATATGTTAAACAGAACGCTGTGATAAAGAACTTACTAATATACTTCTTCATACAATATTGTCTCCTCCTCTGGTAAAGTGCCATTTTGTAGTCCCTTATACACTGCTCGTTGTCAGGGGTTACGGCCACCGCTGCAATCCAGCAGCGGTGGCCGCATCTGCTCAGTTAGCTGTGAAGCGCCGGCTTTCTGTGGTGGCCGGGATCGCGGGAGCGAGCGCACATAGCCACTCATGCGCAGTAGCTCCTTACCAGCCCGACCACCTTATGTACTGTGAGCTGCTCCTGGCAATGGCAGGAACCTGGGAGCAGTTCAAGGGAACAAAACAGGGTGGCGAGCAAGTGAAGCCACCAGGGTGCTGCGCTAAGGCTGTTGTATTCCTCGGCAGAACGAAGGTTGTCATCCTCGGGAGTGCGCACAACCAGACAAAGGGCAGGGTTACTACATCCCAGCGCTGCCAGTCACAATAACAGAAACCACCCCCTAGAGTGCTGAAAGTCCTGCACTGAAGAGCAAAGGAGAAGAGGTGAGACAACCCCTTTAACAGTGACCTCTACAGCTGCCCACCCCTTTAACAGTGACCTCTACAGCAGCCCACCCCTTTAACAGTGACCTCTACAGCAGCCCGCCCCTTTAACTGTGACCTCCACAGCAGCTAGAGTGGCCACTGTCTTTACCCCAGAAAACCAGACCTCACCGGCCATTCCCCCAAACGTGAAACAGCGCCCCCAGTTCCCATGAAGACACATCACTAAACATGAGGCCACGCCCCCATGGCTCCATGAAGACATGGAAGAGAAGCTGAGTGTGAGCTACTGAAAGGGTGGACATCCCTATGTCTGTCCAGGCACTGCGTCAGACGGAGAACAGGTAGCCAGAAAACTGGACTGTCCAGCCTAAAGCCGGGCATCTGGACACCCTAACATCAGCCTGCTCCTAGGGTGGCCAGAGGTCTTTAGGCTGGACAGTCTGGCTTTCAGACTCCCTGTTCTCTGTCATGCGCAGGGCCTGGATGGACACAGGTTTGTCCTTTTGAACAGCTCACTCTCAGCAGAAGCACTGTGCAGTCTGAGCAATGAGCTGCAGGGAGAAAGTCACCTTTCCCCCACCCCTGCAGCTGAAAGAAGGTGATTTTTACCTATATTTTTAATCCCGGTCAAATGCGGCATGGAAGGGGCGTGGCCTGACTGAGTCAGGGGCGTGACTTAGTGGGATCTGGGGGTGGGGCTTTTACGTCCTTCTTTTGACGGTGGCCTGAATTACAGGTCGATGCCGTGGTAATTTAGAAGGAAGGTGGGTAGCAGTGGAAGAATACATCTTTTATTACTACTGAACAGCAAATATGTGAAATTTACATTATATGAGGTAATGATTGATGATGAATTAGTCTAAATTTATATATTTATGGTAACCGAAATACTCCTTTACCATTGTCATCCACAGTGCTCTGCCTCTTTAATGCAGACCTACAGCAGTGAACTGGCTAGGTTGTTATAGAAAACTGGTGTGTGGAGACTGCCTGTGAGCTTCTATTGGCTGATAAGGGTCATGTGACCAGGCTACTATTGGCTAATGCATTTTTTGGGAATATCTCAGGAACGGTACATCCTGGAGAGCTGAAAACTGTTCTAAAACCTTCCTGGACACCTGATGTACATGTGTTCCAGATTTTGTGATTGTAGCTGCAGCAGTGTGGATTCCTTTAGCGGACACACACACACACATACACTCAGCTTTATATATTAGATTTTTTTCTCTACTGTATTCACTGAGGAAAATGAAATGTCAGATGAAATTTAGAGTAATAAATAAACTCCCCATTAAATGTGGCCTGTCTGACACAGGAAGAAGTGCAGTGAAATCTTAAAGATTAACATTATAACCGGATCCAGATGGCATACACCCCTGATTCTAGGAGAATTAAGTTTTGTCATAGACAGACCCTTATTTCTGATATTTAAGGACTTTAAAATGACAGGGTTTGTTCCACAGGATCGGCACTTAGCAAATGGCTGGTGCCAATTAGAGATGAGCAAACCACTTTAGTTTAGGTTTGCCAAATTTTTCAAAAAGATTTATTCGGACCAGAATCGATTCGGGCTGAACCAAAATGGCTCAGATTGGTATATAACACCCTGTAGCCTCCTCAGACTGTTTTTTGGGGCAAAACTTTATATTTCTTTTTGTTTTTTTTTATTAATTTTTATTTTTTCTATCTTTACTATCTCTCTCTCTCTGTATATATATATATATATATATATATATATATATATATATATATACATATATACACCAATAGCAGCACACACTTCAAGGCCCAGGGGCCTATCACGGCTGTAGACAAGAATACACGCACTCAAGCCCTAAATGGCAAGTCCACAACTAGTCGACTGTCCCTATTCTGATAAGTGCAAGGAGCCACACCAAGCACCTGCGGTGAAAACCGCAGGGACCTGTTCACACACAACAGAAACAACTGCAAACACACAGAAAAGAGTAGCCACAATTCCAAGCCAAGAGAGAGGTCGAAGAAGTTTTCAAAACGAAAACGCAAAAACAAAAAAACCTCCAGGGGTGAACGGGTTAAACCAACATAGGTTAACAGAGAGAAAAGGTTGGACTTACCAGTGTCCAAACATTTCACAGAGGAGAAACAAACTGAGAGGAATCTACGATTTAGAATTATTGTCCATATCCCTATGCCTGACGAGGTGGAGATAGGGTAGCCCTTCTTAAAAAGAAGTCCAATGTCTTAAATGTGGAGTTTAGGGTGACCTAACCATATGTACAGATGGGACTGCGCCCTATATCATTCTGCAAGTGATAGAGAAAATAAATGCTTTTCAATATGCTTTTTCTTTTTTTCTAATATTGGTAAATCTTTTTTATATTTCAGCATGATTTAACATTTGAAGCATCTTTTGGACAAGATTTGGAGTGTTATACCAACTCTGGACCTCTACTCGCCATACATAATGTGGAATTGATTAATAAATATGGGAAACCCGCATTTATTAGCCATGCATCCAAGAGAAAGCAACGTGTTGGGTTGTGATAATGTTTCTAATCCTTTAGACACCTATGTGAGTTCTGCATAAAACATTTTATTTATTATTTTTTAGAGTTTAAAATCCTTGGACATTTAGGGCTCGTTCTCACGACCGTATTTTTCTTTCGGTGTCCATTCCGTTTTTTAAGTGGACCAATATGCGGAACCATTCATTTCAATGGGTCCGCAAAAAAAACGGAAGGTCTTCCGTGTGCATTCCGTTTCCGTATTTCCGTTCCGCAAGATTATGAGTCTTGTCCTATTATTGTCCGCATTACGAACGAGGATAATACTGTTCTATTAGGGGCCAGCTGTTCCGTTCTGCAAAATACGGAATGCACACAGATGTCATCCGTATTTTTTGCGGATCCGTTTTTTGTCGTGTGTTTTTTTGTTGTGTGAACGAGCCCTTATACAGATATACAATAAGGGTACGTATATACCACTTTAATATGACGAGACCTGTGCATGTATCACTAGTATAGTAGCCCGTCACGCTGTTTGGGTGGATCATGGTACAGGGCTGACAGCCAGATAGCACATCACCTTTGGTGAAAGATGTAACGAACTGATGTATGGAAGGGACAAGAAGACTATGTAGGGTATCTAGGCCTGGGGGGCCTGAATTGCATGAATGCTGCTGGCCATGACGTAGGTCTTGGTCTAGTGAATGCCTGATTAAAACCCCATAGCCGGTATGGATATCCTATTAAACATGTAGATATAAATGCATTTCTGGTAATATTATTTTAATCTGCTAAATGTCTTGGGAGCTCTAATATACTGTTGTCATTTCTACTTTTTATGTAATTCTTCTCAACATATAGGTCTCTTATGATAACGTAGCGCTGCCGTCTCCATGGTAATAGTATTATTTACATCAATGTATGCGCATTTTTCCCTGTATGCATGGAGGTATACATTTAAGGCTACTTTCCCACTTGCGTTGTAAGGATCCGTTTGTGAGATCCGTCACAGGCTCTCATAAACGGTCCAAAACTGATCAGTTTTGTCTTAATTATGTCTCAGTTCCGTCCTCACCCGTCTTAAAGTCAGGGAGGACGGAACCGTTTGGTATGAGTGTCATACCAAACGATCCGTCCTCATTGACTTACATGCAGATGAGGACGGATCCGCAATGCCTACGGGCATTTCACACAGGACCCGAGCGTTACAGTGCTCGTAACGAGCACTGCTCGCTCATCTCTAGTCTTAATGCATTCTGAATGGAAAATTAAAAAGAATGCATCAATTTTGCTTCAGTTTGCTTCAGTTCAGTCTCCATTCCGTTTTGGAGGCGGACACTAAAACGCTGCTTGCTGCGTTTTGGTGTCCGCATGAAGAAACTGATCCAAATTGAACCGTCATGACTCACAATGTAAGTCAATGGGGACGGATCCATTTTCTCAGACACAATAGAAAATGGATCCATCCCCCATTGACTTTCAATGGAGTTCATAACGGATCCGTCTTGGCTATTTAAAAGATAATACAACCCGATCCATTTAGAACGGATGCAGACGGTTGTATTATCATGACGGAAGCATTTTTGCTGATCCATGACGGATCCAGCAAAAACGCTGGTGTGAAAGTAGCCTTAACTGTGGGCAAAGTGATGCAAGCGCATGTGCGTCACAGAACATGCGCTGTGCACTGGGCAGGCTGAGGCCACAATGGGAATCCCCGTAACATCCTACAACCACAGAGAGCTGTTCTCCATGAGGCGAGTGATTTCTGAGTCTTGGTGAGAACACCGATCATATGTCTAATTATTGGTTTTAAAAAAACACACAGGTGTATGACACTATTTGGATTAGCATGATTAACCTAATCACTGTATCACATTATGTTCCACCATATTTATATGATCACATTTATCATGTTTATATATGAAATAGTACTCTCTTATACCATGTATATGTTTTTTTTATCACTGATACTGTTATGAAAGTATGAATCATGCATTTTTATACAATTGCTTTATTATGAGACAATAATTGTGAACACATAAGTGATATGTATTTAAGTCAACAAAGCACTTAGAGTCACTGCTTGATAAAGACTGCATTGAGCAGTTGAAAGTTGCGTGTGGTGAATAAAGGGATCCCATTATTTTAGTCACACTAGGCTAAACCTGCCCAAGAATATGTTTGCATCACCTTAAATTATATAGTCACTGCAAACTGGGGATGCTTAAAAATAAAATAATAAATCCTTTATTGAATAACATAGATTAAAATAAAAATGACGGGATCCACTATTTGTTGTATGAGTATACCAACACTGTTTTGAGTGGGATCAAACAGATATAGAAGACTATTTTGTGTGTCTTCAAGCAGTTGCAACTGATACCCTATTGATCGGGCTGTCCTTCTAACATCAAGGTATCCAGGAAGAGGTGTGGTTGTTGAATGTAATGCCGGTCCTATCACCTAATCCCTAGTTCCTAAAAATACCTCTGCAATAAAGTTAGGATGTGAATAAGCTAGAGGATACACTGAGATGACCCTAAGAATTATATACTATCCTGCAGCGCTGTAATTCATTACAATCAGTGCATTGAAAGATATATGATCTTGATATAGGCTAGATATAAACAGATTTTACTGTGCTCAAAATGGTTCTACAATTCACAGTGAAACTCTTAGCATGCTGGTGTTCCACTCTCGTCACACACTCAAGCAACTGGAACCCAGACAAACACCTCACCTTATTTACAGGCAACTAATTCTCAGACTGCCGCTAACTAATCATAATAAGAGTAATTGTACTATGCCCTAGCCCCTCTCTGCCAATGCTCAATGCGTTTCTAGTCCGAAACTATCATCAGGAGCCCATACAGCATAAGCATAGTCTTAGTTCTCTATATCAAGCAGCATCGCGCTATCCACCATGTGGGTAGAAACAGCGTGTCGGCACTGGGATGGCCGTGAGCGCGGCGCCAAACGCTCCAACTTTTAAAGATGCAATCTCTCCCTCATGACCTAGTTACACCCATTCCAGACAAGGGCAACAGGTGAGAGTGGGATACAAAGTCCTAGAGCACTCCATCTGCAAAGGAGACTGGCTCAAGCAATGGGGAACCAGAAGGGGACAGAATCCCCATAATATAAAGCAGGGATAATTCGGCGATTTTAGAACAATCAGCAGTTTAAGTAATTGCTGCATAAAGGGATAGTGAAAAAATGGTAAACATCTTGAACATCTTGAATGACCAGACCTTTTACAGTGTGTTATCAGCAAATCCATCCGCGTCAGATAAGAGTGAGCTAAATGACATTCTTACACAGACCCTTCATTCTAAGCTTGTCAGTAGGACTGAGATGGATTTCCTGATGCCTCCACATCCAAAAATGGCCTGCTTCTATGGCTTCCCTAAGATTCACAAAGGCCTTGAGCTGTTGAAAGGAAGGCCTATAGTTTCTGGCACGGATAGTTTAACACACCTGATCAGTACTTATGTTGACCAGATCCTGAGACCATTTGTCACTTCCCTTCCGTCCTTTGTACGCAACTCTATGGACGTGATCAAGAAGATAGATGGTCTTCAGGTTGATTGGGATGTGTTACTAGCCAGTTTGGATGTGGAGGCATAGTGAAGGAAGGATGCTCAGGACGCTTCCTTACTGTGCATGAGCTGAATGCGGCACGGCGCGAGATTTACCATACACTCAGGGCCGTCAGGAGGATGCAAACGCTGCCTGGACCTGTCAATCAAGACTTGGAGAGCGGTGAATGAGGTGGGAGAACGGAGCCTCTAGGAGCAGGGGCAACACCCCCCTGCTCCTAGAGGCTAATTAGCATATTATACAAGTTACATTTATCGAGTAATGGGGGTATGTATAAAAGTAAGAATAGGCTAGTTAGGTGCAGCTGACATTAGCACATCGCTAATGTCAGCCAGTTTAATTTGGGTATTTCTGGTGACAAACCCTATTAACACTATTATATAAGATGTACACTGACTACTTTACATTGTATCACTGTAACACTGTATCTTCAGTGTTGTCCCATGAAAAGATATAATAAAATATTTACAAAAATTTAAGGGGTGTACTCACTTGTGTGAGATACTGTATATAAGCACATCCATTCATCCTTGATTCAGGGGTGTAATTGCAGCCTGATGCTACAGATTTTCGGGTGTTCATGTTATTTTATAATATATAAATGAAATACTGTATATAAGCACATCCATTCATCCTTGTTTCTGGGGTGGAATTTCACCCTGACACTACTGCTATTTTATACTTGCAGTTATTGTTACAGTACAGTATGTCCCACAGATAGGTGCCAGGCTCTTCTAAGGGAATGGGCAGTGGTAAAAATGTTTCTGGAGCTGGCAGAAGTACAGATGTAGCAGCACTAGTGATCACTGTTTTCGCATAGCGTTGCTAACGAATCGCGACTTCTCCTCTTTTACTCCTTTCACTCGCAGTAAAAATATGCTAATTAGGTGAATTTGTACGCATTAGTGTACAATGCGTAGCATTAGCATATAAATGCGTACGCATTAGCGTACAATACATAGCATTAGCATACAAATTTGTACGCATTAGCATACAATGTGTAGCATTACCATACAATGTGTAGCATTAGCGTACAAATCATCAGATGCGTACTCTATTTGCGATATTGTTCTGCACTCACGCGATTCTCCTGTGATCGCTAGCGCTGCTACATTTGTAGCAGTAGAAGAAGAGGGATCAGCATTCGCAGCCAAAGGCAAGAGCTGTCGGTGTTATCCAGCGGTCGCTTCATTATTATCATTAGGGGATGAAGATGGCAGCTTGTGCGTGAGGCAGCGGCTGAGCCAGCACGGAGCTAGCATGACCGTGAGTCAGCAGGGTGGCAGCACCTGCTGACTCATGGCACCTTCCCATCATCTACTGGTCCTGATGCACCTGCTCCTCCTCCTCCTAATCACTCATTTTGTCAGCATTTGATCCCCGAGGTGATTGCAAAAAGACAACGGTATGCATGCACTCCTCCAATGGCAGAAGCTGAACATGTTCCTGGCCAAGTTGCTGGTACTATAACCCTTCCCTTTCCATGTGGTGGACTCTGCACCTTTCAGAGAACTGACAGTTTGTGCCGAGTAGAGATGAGCAAATTTTTCAAAAATTTGTTTCGGTTGGTTCGCCGAATTTTCCGAAAAGATTTGGTTCAATCCTAATAAATTTGTGGCGAATCGCGTTAAATAACAGCTACTTCCGGGCTGCAGAGAGCCTGTATAGTGGTGTAGAACACTGTGCCTTGCAGTAACATGCATAGGGAGTCTGCTGTGGTAGTGAAACAATACTGTGAGCTAGAATGACATGCAGATAACAAGCGTCGCTCTTAGAATCGCTGCACACTTTACATATTTGGGCAGTTATTGGGCCAAAACTCACCAAATAACTCAAGTCTGAACCTAGCCTTACAGATCAATATTAGCGCCAGCTATAAAGAACCGTGCAGAGGCCCAAGATCCTACTAGAGTGCCAAAGAGCGCACTCCTTTTACACCAATTCACTGATTTCACATAGATTTCTTACAGAACATGTTCTATTACACGCTTAAACTAGCAGAGCCCCCCCAGACAGTGTGAAGATGGAAGTGACAGCAGCATCAGGAGACCACAGAATGGCACGACAACAGTGTATAGGAGGTAGTAGCAGCAGATGTAGCATCAAGAGACCACAGAGTGGTACGACGATAGTGTAGAGGAGGCAGTGACAGCAGCTGTAGCATCAGGAGACCACAGAGTGGCACGATGATAGTGTGGAAGTGGCAGCAGCAGTAGCAGCATCAGGAGACCACAGAGTGGCACAACGACAGAGTAGGTTAACAAGATTGAAAACGTCAATCAGTAGAATTTCGCAGTCACAGACAGGCCCAATGAAAAAACTGCAAATGACAGTCGTGCACAATTATGAACTCACAGAGTGGCATGACGACAGTGTACAGGAGGCAGTGGCAGCAGCTGTAGCATCAGGAGACCACAGAGCGGCGCAACGACAGTATATAGGAGGCAGTGGCAGCAGCTGTAGCATCAGGAGACCACAGAGTGGAATGACGACAGTATATAGAGTATATAGGAGGCAGTGGCAGTAGCTGTAACATTATGAGGCCCCACAGTGGCACAACAACAGGGTGGGCAAGGGGCAGCAACCGTAGTCGCAGAATTATGAGGTCAGGCCGGAGTGGCACGACGAGGTTATGAGGCCAGAGTGGCACGACGACAGAGATGGGAACGGAAAATTTCTCATCACCACTAATGTCTGTGCCCGAGGGATTGATGTAGACCAAGTGTCAACCGTTGTCAAGTTTGACCTGCACAGTGTGCAAGTGGCAGCAGTGCTATTAGAATTTTGAGGCCACAGAGTGGCACAATGACAGAGTGTGGAAGTGGCAGCAGAATTTTGAGGCCAGGGTGGAAGTAGAATTTTGAGGCCAGGGTGGTACAACGACAGAGATGGGAAGGTAAAAGTTCTCATGACCACTAATGTCTGTGCCAGAGGAATTGACGTACTGTAGAACAAGTGTCAAGCGTTGTCAACTTGACCTGCCTGAGACTGTAGAAGTTCTGACAGAGTGGCACAACGACAGAGTGTGGAAGTGGCAGCAGCTGTAGTAACATTTTGGGCCTCAGAATGGCACAATGACAAAGCGTGGAAGTGGCAGCAGCAGCAGTAGTAAAATTTTGAGGCCACAGAGTGGCACAATGACAGAGTGTGGAAGTGGCACCAGCAGCAGTAGTAAAATTTTGAGGCCACAGAGTGGCACAATGACAGAGTGTGGAAGTGGCAGCAGCAGCAGTAAAATTTTGAGGCCACAGAGTGGCACAATGACAGAGTGTGGAAGTGGCAGCAGCAGCAGCAGGGTGGTACGACGACAGAGATGGGAAGGTAAAAGTTCTCATGACCACTAATGTCTGTGCCAGAGGAATTGACGTAGAACAAGTGTCAACCGTTGTCAACTTGACCTGCCTGAGAGTGTAGAAGGTCTGACAGAGTGGCATGACGACAGTGTAGAGGAGGCAGTGGCAGTAGCTGTAGCATTATGAGGCCACACAGTGGCACAATGAAAGAGTGAGGAAGTGGCAGCAACCGTAGTAGCAGAATTAGGAGGTCACAGAGTGGCCCAACAAGATTGAAAGTGTCAGTGAGTACAATTTCCGAGCAACAGGCCCACTAAGCAAATATCACAAAGTAAGTACAATTCCCATGTCACCAAAATCTCAAATGTCTGTAAGTTTAATTTCCGAGTCACAGTCCCAGTGAGCAAATATCAGATGTCTGTAAGTTTAATTTCCGAGTCCCAGTCCCTGTGAGTTAATATCAGATGTCTGTAAGTACAATTTCTGAGTCACAGGCCCAGTGAGCAAATATCAGATGTCTGTAAGTTTAATTTCCGAGTCACAGTCCCATTGAGCAAATATCAGATGTCTGTAAGTACAATTTCTGAGTCACAGGCCCAGTGAGCAAATATCAGATGTCTGTTATTACAATTTGTGAGTCACAGGCCCAGTGAGCAAATATCAGATGTCTGTAAGTTTTATTTCTGAGTGACAGTCCCAGTGAGCAAATATCAGATGTCTGTAAGTAAAATTTCCGAGTCACAGGCCCAGTGAGCAAATATCAGATGTCTGTAATTTTAATTTCCGAGTCACAGTCCCAGTGAGCAAATATTACATGTCTGTAAGTACAATTTCTGAGTCACAAGCCCAGTGAGCAAATATCACGTCAGTAAGTACAATTTCCGAGTCCCAGTCCCATTGAGCAAATATCAGATGTCTGTAAGTACAATTTCTGAGTCACAGGCCCAGTGAGCAAATATCACATGTCTGTAAGTTTAATTTCCGAGTCCCAGTCCCAGTGAGCAAATATCAGATGTCTGTAAGTATAATTTCTGAGTCAGAGGCCCAGTGAGCAAATATCAGATGTCTGTAAGTACAATTTCTGAGTAACAGGCCCAGTGAGCGAATATCAAATGTCTGTAAGTTTAATTTCCGAGTCCCAGTCCCAGTGAGTAAATATCAGATGTCTGTAAGTACAATTTCTGTGTCACAGGCCCATTGAGCAAATATCAGATGTCTGTAAGTACAATTTCTGAGTCACAGGCCCAGTGAGCAAATATCACATGTCAGTAAGTACAATTTCGAGGCAACAGATTAGTACGACAACATTATGGAGGCAGTAGTAGTAGTAGTAGTAGTAGCAACAGCAACAGCAGCATGCGCAGACTACAGAATGCTACAATGACATTATGGAGTCAGTAGCAGCATCAGCAGACTATAGAGTGGCACGACGACAGTGTGGGGAGGTGGGTGGCAATAACACTACCCGCTGACGATGGTGGGTGTAAGAAGGAGCATCAGATGTGTTGGCATCAGGCGGGTGGCAGCACCAGAGTATTTGGTGAGGCAGGTAGCCAAAAGAAACAGTCAAATTACAGCATGAATGATCTAATCTGACACATCAGGCTTTGGTGGTTGGAAATCCTGACTGATCCATGCCTGATTCATCTTGACAAAGGTGAGTCTCTCCACATTTTGGGGGGACAGGCGAGTTCTCCTTGGTGTAACTATGGCCCCCGCTGCACTAAACACCTGCTCTGATGCCACACTACTGGCCGGGCAGGACAGCTTTTCCAGAGCAAACTCGGCCAATTGCGGCCACATATCTAGTTTGGCTGCCCAGTAGTCCAGCGGATCTTCTATGACGGGTGGCAGGGTGCTGTCCAAGTAGGCCACCACCTGCTGTTTCAGGTCCTCCTCCACGTCTAGCTGATGCTGCTGGTGAGTAGTTTCTTTACTATACGGATGAAGAAAGCTGCTCATCAGCGACTCTAGACTCAGGCTGCTGCTGATGGAGCTGGTACTGCTACTGCCACCCCTACCCCCCCAGCAGCCATGGCAGTGGAACGTAAGCGCAGAGGGCCCCCCCAGTCAGACCTGCGAGAGGAAGGACGATGGCGCAGCTAGGCAGCGGCCAACTGACTACATAGGATGTCTCTATAGTAGTTCAGTTTGTCCTCCCTCTCGGCGGATGTAAAAAAGGCCCCCATTTTGGACCGGTAGCAATGGTCTAATAGGGTGGAGACCCAGTAGTCATCCTTCTGCCGAATGGTGACAATTCGGCTGTCACTACGTAAGCAAGTGAGCATGCATCGGTCCATTTGCGCAAGTGACTCGGAGGGACTCCCTGCCTCCATCTCCACTGCATACTGCCAGGGTGTGTCTGCCTCCTCTTCCTCATTGCCCCATAGCTCCGCTGTCTGCTCCTGCTCCTCTCCTGTAACCTGGGCAGAGGAACTACCCATTTCATTAGGCATTCTTTGTGCTCCAATGTTCTCCTCCTCCTCCTCCTCCAGTTCAGCCCCCACAGGGCTCATGTGGCCGTGAGATGTAGTCGCCACATCTCCTGTCCCCTGACCAGACAAATTTAACAGCATCTTTTCCAGGATATGAATGAGTGGAATGACGTTGTTCATCCCGTAGTCCTGGCGACTGACAAATAAAGTGGCCTCCTCAAAGGGCACGAGCAACCAGCAGGTTGCCACTGGCTGACATCGAAGTTACACAGGGGAGTACCTCTGTTGGCTTGGATCATTAAGAAATCATTTATGGCCTTTCTCTGTTCGTACAGTCGGTCCAACATATGGAGGGTGGAATTCCAACGGGTGGAAACGTCGCATATCAGCCTATGTTGGGGGACACCGTTCTGCCACTGCAGCTCAAGGAGGGTGTACTTGGCGGTGTAGGAGTGGCTGAAGTGCATGCAAAGTTTCTTGGCCACTTTTAGGATGTCTTGCAGATGGGTAGAAGACTTTAGGAACCGCTTGACACCCAGATTGAACACAAGCGCCATGCAGGGTGAATGGCACAGCCCTTCTTGACGCAGCGCTGACACCATGCTCTTCCCATTGTCGGTCACCATTGTTCCCAATTTGAGTTGTCGTGGGGGAAAGCCAGGATTGGATTTCTTGATGAATGATGTGGAGCAGTTCCTCCCCTGTGTGACTCTGTTCGCCCAGGCAAACGAGGTGTAGAACCGCGTGACACCGCCGGGCCCTGCACATGTGGTATGCTGGTGGGGCACTGTGAATTGTCCCTGCAGTGGAGGCTGAGGGCACGGTGGAGGGTGAGGAGGCAGACATTGTCACAGGAGCGACGGCATGAGAACATGGAGGCGGAAGTGGCATGGCCTGGCCAAGTTGCTGGTGTGGCTGTGCAGGACCACAACCACATTTACCCACACGTCGGCGCTGCCGTGAACTTTGGCAGACGCCGACAGGCTCAAAGACTGGCCCACCTTCTGTTCTACATATTTGTGCAGGGCTGGTACTGCCTGTTTGGCAAAGAAAATGACGGCTTGGAACTCTCCACCTCGGCTCGGCACAAGCCATCAGTTCTCTGAAAGGTTCAGAGTCCACCACTTGAAAAGACTGTAGCACCAGCAACTTGGCCAGGAGCACGTTCAGCTTCTGCGCCATTGGATGTGTACACGCATACTGCTGTCTCTTGGCAATGGCTTCGCTGATCGATTGCTGACGGAATGACTAACGAGGAGTAGGAGGTAGAGCAGGAGCATCAGATGATGGAAAGGACAGACAGCTCCCTTCGGTTGAGGTGGTGGAGCCTTGACTGCCTGAAATCTATTGGGCGCTACTGGTTGATGCTGCGGATGATGCTGCTGCTGCAGGCTGCACCACCGCACTGGAGCCACAGTTCTCCCACTTTATGGTGACGCTGCATATGTTGACGCAGGGCCGTGGTGCCAACATTGGCACCCTGGCCACGCTTCACCTTCTGCCCACAGATTCTACAAATAGCTAGGTTCACGACCTACAAAAAACAAAAAGTCTACTTGGCTCATAAATATAATCTTTATTAAGAAAATTCCATAAAAATACACTTAAAAAGAGGTAAAGATAAAGAGTTCCACAAACAAAAGTGTGACCAACCCTATCCCCTCATATGTAATATATTTGGGCAATACAGACATTAGGTATAGCTGTCCTATATATAAACAATAAAGTGCACATCAGTGTCAAAAAGGGGTTTGATACCCCCAGAGGAAGGCGAGGGGCCGAAACGTGCGTTGGGGTGTGTGGCTCTCCTGGACTGACTCCCCATTTGTGGGTAAGTACTGTATACTAGCAAGACATTGGATTATGCTGCTTATTACTCATATGGTATTGCTTGTGGATGCACAGGGAGACAATTGATATTATACTTGCCCCCCTTTTTGACACTGATGTGCACTTTATTGTTTATATATAGGACAGCTATACCTAATGTCTGTATTGCCCAAATATATTACATATGAGGGGATAGGGTTGGTCTAGGGGAGTCACACTTTTGTTTGTGGAACTCTTTATCTTTACCTCTTTTTAAGTGTATTTTTATGGAATTTTCTTAATAAAGATTATATTTATGAGCCAAGTAGACTCTTTGTTTTTTGTAGGTCGTGGATATTGATTTAGTCTGTTGCTCATTTGAATAGGGGTTTATATATATGAGTTATAGTTTTTGTTAAAGGTGTAATCTGCATGTTCTAACAAATAGCTAGGTTCACCTCACCCGGCGGCTTAACGAAAAACTGCCACACCGGCGAGTACGTGAATTTACCCCAACACTCCTCACTGACTGCCTGCTACCGCCACTGCCTCCTTGAACCGCTGCACCACTACTTTCCGGCCCGGTAGGCTCCTGCGAAGCGGGTGGTCTACCTTGGGCACGTTTGGCTCCCGACCTCCCGCTGCTGCCACCCTGCCGGCAACGCTAGCGACCTGCTGGCTCTGTCGCTGCCTCACGGGCAAGTTGCCACCCTCTTCTCCTGATGATGATGAAAGCCCTAATTCACCCGGCTCCCAAGTGTGATCGGCTTCATCAACATCTAGTAGTGTCTGCACGTCGCTGATGTCCTCCTAGACTCTCTGTGGGTCAGGAGCCTGACCGCGCGCAACCCTAGCTCCCACGCCACTCTCCTCATCACTACTTGCCTGCCTAACTGAGGAAGCTGCGGATGTCTCCTCCACATCTTGGCTGCCCAATAGCTGCTGACTGTCCTCCAGTAGCTGCTGACTGTCCTCCAGTAGCTCGTCCTGCTGTAAAGTGGAGCTGAGCCCACAACATACATTACTTCTCTGGCTGAGGGAACAGAAAAGGACAGAGGCAGGTTGAAGGACAGGTGAGCGCACAGGGCGTGCTCCCGCACCATGCCAATTAAGGGTTGTGTCTGACGAACCCACCGATTCTTGACTGGGGTCTCTGAAGTCATTTGGGACGAAGTCGAAGACCAAGTCAATCATTCAAGAACCAGACCATTAGGTGACACCGGGAGCTCTGGCCTCTCAATGTTACCCCTGCTGCCACGCCCCCTTACTCTGCTGCGACCTGTGCCAGAATCATTTAGGCCTCTGCTACTCCCCTGTGCAGGGCCTGTCACCTCTCTGCCTGACATGCTGTTTGATCAAATAAATAAATAAAAAGGAAATTAAAACATGCTACAACGGCCTGTAATTGGCTTCAACACGGAGCGAATAATACGTTTTTTTAAAACACTAATAGCTGGTAGAACACTCTACTAGATAGAACATTTGCGCTGTACGCCTAGTAATAATCTTTTTCTTGAGAATAATACACGCTACAACGGACTGTAATTATCTCAGTTCAACACTGAGCGAATATTACGTTTTTTTAAAACACTAATAGCTGGTAGAACACTTTACTAGATAGAACTTTGGCGCTATACGCCTATTAATAATCTTTTTCTTGAGAATAATACACGCTACAACTGTCACGGATGTTTCTGCAACAGGTTGCAGAAAGTCTGCTAGACTTGCACTAGTGACATAATCTGACATGCTTTCCTTTTTTGTGTTGTTGCTATTTACCACACCCCTTCCCATCAGCTGTTGCGGGTGTGGTAATTGTCCTTCCCCTATTTATTCCTGCTTCCCTCTCAGTTCCTTGCGGTTTATAGTTTCAATGGACATTGTTGTGGATTGGAGTGGTTCTCTGCTGAGAATTCGGTTGCTTCCATTTCTTCTATTAAGATAAGTGTCCTCTTTTCCCTTTTGTGTTTCCCCTGCTTTTCCCTGTTGTGTTTTGGTGTTTGGGCCTGAAGGGAGACTACTGTTTGTCAAGGTTGGTGGAGGAACAGTTTGTCTTATTCCAGTCACTGGCTTCACAGTCCTTCAGGGAAAGTTAGGGTCCCAGGTTTACACCGTATGAACTCGCCTACATTCAAGGCCAGTTATACT
>ONZH01004581.1:0-34097 GCA_900303285.1 Rhinella marina | reverse complement strand
AGTTACTTTGAATTTTCCGCCATATAGATGACAATGATGACGAAGAAACGTTCTTCCTCAGGGATACCAGAGGTATCTGAACCAGAAAAAGTGCCAAACTGCGGGTAACATAGTAACATAGTTTATAAGGCCGAAAAAAGACATCTGTCCATCCAGTTCGGCCTATTTTCCTACAAGTTGATCCAGAGGAAGGCAAAAAAAACCCTGTGAGGTAGAAGCCAATTTTCCCCACTTTAGGGAAAAAAAATTCCTTGCCGACTCCAATCAGGCAACCAGAATTACTCCCTGGATCAACGACCCATCTCTAGTAACTATAACCTGTAATATTATTACCCTCCAGAAATACATCCAGGCCCCTCTTGAACTCTTTTAGTGAACTTACCATCACCACCTCCTCAGGCAGAGAGTTCCATAGTCTCACTGCTCTTACCGTAAAGAATCCTCTCCTATGTTGGTGTACAAACCTTCTTTCCTCCAGACGCAGAGGATGTCCCCTCATCACAGTCACAGTCCTGGGGATAAATAGATGATGGGAGAGATCTCTGTACTGACCTCCAGTATATTTATACATAGTTATTAGATCTCCCCTCAGTCGTCTTTTTTTTCTAAAGTGAATAAGCCTAATTTTGATAATCTTTCTGGGTACTGTAGTCCACCCATTCCAGTTATTACTTTAGTTGCCCTCCTCTGAACCCTCTCCAGCTCTGCTATGTCTGCCTTGTTCACAGGAGCCCAGAACTGTACACAGTACTCCATGGGTGGTCTGACTAGTGATTTGTAAAGTGGCAGGACTATGTTCTCATCACGGGCATCTATGCCTCTTTTGATGCAACCCATTATCTTATTGGCCTTGGCAGCAGCTGTCTGACACTGGTTTCTACAGCTTAGTTTGCTGTTCATTAAAATTCCTAGGTCCTTTTCCATGTCAGAGTTACCTAATATTTTACCATTTAGTATGTACTGGTGACTAGCATTATTCCTTCCCATATGCATAAGCTTACATTTGTCAGTGTTAAACCTCATCTGCCACTTCTCTGCCCAAGCCTCCAGTCTATTCAGATCCATCTGTAGCAGTGTACTGTCCTCTTCTGTGTTAATTACTTTACACAGTTTAGTGTCATCTGCAAAAATTGATATTTTACTGTGCAAGCTTTCTACAAGATCATTAATAAATATATTGAAGAGAATAGGGCCCAATACTGATCCCTGTGGTACCCCACTAGTGACAGTGACCCAATCTGAATATGTGCCGTTAATAACCACCCTCTGTTTTATATCACTGAGCCAGTTACTTACCCAGATACAGACATTTTCTCCCAGGCCAAGCATTCTCATTTTATATACTAACCTTTTATGTGGTACCATGTCAAATGCTTTGGAGAAGTCCAGATATACGACATCCATTGATTTGCCGCGGTCCAGTCTAGAACTTACCTCCTCATAGAAACTGATTAAATTGGTTTGACATGACCGATCCCTCATCAAGCCATGCTGATATGGAGTTATTTGCTTATTTTTATTGAGGTACTCCAAGATAACATCTCTTAGAAAACCCTCAAACAGTTTAGCCACGTCAGATGTTAAACTTACCGGCCTATAGTTCCCGGGCTCTGTTTTTGGACCCTTTTTGAATATTGGCACCACATTTGCTATGCGCCAATCCTGTGGAACACTCCCTGTCAGTATAGAGTCCTTAAATATCAGAAATAAGGGTCTGGCGATGACATTACTTAATTCTCTTAGGATACGGGGGTGTATGCCATCCGGTCCTGGCGATTTGTCTATTTTAATCTTTTTAAGACGCAACTCTACTTCTTCCTGGGTCAGACAGGGCATTTTTAATGGGGAATCTACTTTTATATTCTGCATTTCATCTGGCAGTTTATTTTCCTCAGTGAATACAGTGGAGAAAAAGATATTTAGTAGCTTTGCTTTCTCCTCATCGCTCTCTGCAACTCCCCCCTCATTACTCTGTAAGGGGCCGACACCTTCAGGTTTATACTTTTTACCATTTATATAATTAAAGAACATTTTAGGGTTAGTTTTACACTCTTTGGCGATTAATCTCTCGGTCTCTAGTTTGGCTGTTTTTATTTGTCTTTTACATATTCTATTTTTTTCCTTATAGTTTTTCAATGCTTCTTCGCTCCCCTCCTGTTTTAGTGATTTAAATGCTTTCTGTTTGTCATTTATTGCTTTCTTTACAGCTCTATTTATCCACATTGGTTTTTTTCTTGTTCCTTAACCTTTTATTCCCATAAGGTATGTACCTCTCACAATTAGATATTAGGATGCGTTTAAAAATCTCCCATTTTGTGTCTGTATTTTTATTTTTGAGGACTTTGTCCCAGTTAGTTAGGCCTATGGCCTCTCTTAGTTGACTAAATTTTGCTTTTTTGAAGTTTGGTATTTTTGTTCCTCCCTGAAGAAACGCTCTTTTGAATGACAGTTGGAAGTTTATTATTTATGGTCACTATTGCCCAGGTGTCCCCCGACCTGCACATCTGTTATTCTGTCAGTTCTATTGGTTAATACTAAGTCCAGTATGGCCGTCCCTCTAGTCGGGTCCTGAACCAGTTGGGAAAGGTAATTGTCTTTGGTTATTGCCAAGAACCTGTTATGAGATCCTTTATGAGATATATACAGGTTTCAGTTTCCCAGTCTATATCTGGGGAGTTGAAATCCCCCATAATGACGACCTCAATATGTTTTGCCGCCTCATCCATTTCATTTAGAAGTAGATTTTCTGTGGACTCTGGTATATTAGGTGGTTTATAATAAAGTCCTATTAGTATTTTATTATTGTTTTTGGCTCCATTTATTTCTACCCACAGTCACTCCACATGTTCATGTCCCTCACTTATATCTTCCCAGAGTGTGGGCTTTAGACAGGACTTTATATAAAGGCAGACCCCTCCCCCTCTCCGGTTTTGGCGATCCTTTCTAAACAGACTGTAACCCTGCACGTTGACTGCCCAGTCATAGGTATCATTCAGCCATGTCTCAGTTACTACCACTATGTCATAGTCCTCCTCACACATCACTAATTCCAGTTCACCAGTTTTATTAGTCAGGCTTCTGGCATTAGTGTACATACAATTAAAAGGTTTATATATATTTTTTCCCCTACACCTTTCCTATGCATATGCACCAAAAAACGGTGACTTGCCAGTGGACTCCTGTCTGCGATTGTTTATGGCAAACTCCGCCAGAGACAAAAACGAGGACCACTCCTCCTGATTCTCAAAAAGACAAAACATCTCAAGTAAGTCTCCAGACTCTGATTAGTACGCTCCGTCTGTCCATTCGTCTGAGGGTGAAAAGCAGAGGAAAAAGACAGTTGTACCCCGAGCCAAGTACAGAACGCCTTCCGGAATCTGGACACAAACTGAGTCCTACGATCAGAGACCACGTCAGTGGGAATGCCATGAAGTTTCACAATGTTGTCAACAAACACTTGTGCAAGGGTTTTAGCATTAGGGAGTCCGGGCAATGCAATAAAGTGCGCCATTTTACTAAACCGATCTACAACCACCAGAATAACTGTCTTTCCAGACGAATTATGCAGATCAGTGAAAAAGTCCATAGACAAGTGAGTTCATGGTCTGGACGGAATGGGCAACGGGAGTAGGGGTCCAGAAGGTCAAGTATGTGTCACCTTAGCACGTGCACAGACACTATAGGCCGACACATAGTTCTCAACACACTTACGCAGCCCTGGCCACCAGAATTTACGAGAGATGAGGTCGACAGTGGATTTACTCCCAGGGTGTCTCGCAAGCACCGTACAGTGATGTTCCTCAAACACCTTATGATGCAATTCAGATGGAACAAACAATTTCCCAGGGGGGCAAGTCTTCGGTGCATCTCCCTGGGCCTCAAACACCTTGGCCTCAAGATCAGGGTAAAGAGCAGATATCACCACCCCTTCAGACAGTATAGGACTCGGATCTTCAAAATCACCACCTCCGGGAAAACTACGTGACAAGGCATTCTTAATCCCAGGACGATACGTGACAATGAAATTGAATCTGGTGAAGAACAAAGACCATCTGGCCTGCCTCGGGTTAAGTCGTTTCGCCGACTCAAAGTTAAGCCAGGTTTCTGTTATCTGTGAATACCGTGATTGGGTGAATCGCCCCTTCCATCCAATGATGCCATTCCTCAAAAGCCAACTTAATGGCCAGTAACTCTCTGTTACCCACATTGTAATTTCTCTCCGCAGCAGAGAGTTTTTTTTTGAGAAAAAGACACATGGGCGCCATTTACCTGGTGACGGACCCTGTGACAAAACTGCTCCTACCCCCACCTCGGATGCGTAAACCTCCACAATAAAAGGTTGCGACATATCTGGCTGCACCAAAATAGGGGCAGAAGAGAAGTATTCCTTCACAGCGGAAAAGGCTCGCAATGCTGCATCAGACCACACTGAGACATCCGTCCCTTTCCTAGTCATGTCAGTTAAGGGTTTAACTATTGTCGAATAGTTCTTAATAAACGTTCGGTAATAGTTGGTGAACCCCAAAAACCGCATAAGAGCCTTCAAATTTTCAGGTCGATCCCAGTCCAATACAGCGCAGACTTTCCCTGGATCCATTCGAAAACCTGAAGATGACAGCAGGTATCCTAAGAATTGCACCTCTAGTACAGCAAAAACACATTTTTCTAATTTTGCGTACAATTTGTTATCTCTTAAGACCTGCAACACCTGTCTAACGTGATCCTGATGTGTCACCATATCTGGAGAATAGATTAGTATGTATCCAAATACACGACTACAAACCTCCCTACAAGGTGATGAAAAATGTCATTAACAAAATGCTGGAAGACAGCAGGAGCATTGGTCAACCCAAAAGGCATGACCAGGTTCTTAAAGTGGCCCTCAGGAGTGTTAAAAGCCGTCTTCCATTCATCCCCTTCCTTGATCCTGACCAGATTATATGCCCCTCCTTAAGTCCAACTTGGAGAACACCTTGGCATCAACAATCTGGTTAAACAAATCGGGAATCAAAGGAAGGGGGTAAGGATCACGGACAGTAACCCGATTGAGTTCACGGAAATCCAGACATGGCCTAAGAGTTCCGTCCTTTTTCTTTACAAAGAAAAACCCAGCTGCCACTGGAGAATTGGAAGGTCTTATGCAATATATTCTTTCATGGCCATTCTCTCAGGTCCAGAAAGTTTATACAGCCTAGACTTGGGCAATTTTGCTCCGGGGATAAGATTGATAGGACAATCGTATTCCCAACTTGGGGGTAAATCCTGACATCCACCTTCAGAAAATACATCAACGAAATCAGATATAGAAGTGGGAAGTGTCTTAGTGGTTAACACAGAAAAAGATGTATTAAGACAATTGTCAACGCAATAATCACCCCAATCCAGAATCTGTCTATTATGCCAATCGATGGTTGGATTGTGTTTGCTTAACCACGGTAAACCCAGCACCACAGGAGCAGGAAGACCTTCCAACACAAAACAAGTTCCTGATGAAATTCACCCACTCTTAATCTGATATCATGCAGCATCTGAGACAAACACTTTTGAGAAAGAGGAGCAGAATCAATAGCAAACACAGAAATCCTCTTCCCCAATGCGCTTGGAGACAATCCATGCATTCGGACAAACTGAGCATCAATCAGGTTCACCCCTGCCTCGCTGTTAATAAAAGGTCATGTAACTTGGTCTCGGCCAGGGAGAGTTAATAAAAGGTCATGTAACTTGGTCTCGGCCAGGGAGATGCGATCCGGGTCATCATAGATAAGAACCAAAGCATTGAAAAATTCATCCACCGACTGGAGAGACTGCGATCCGGTCGGCAGAGAAAAGGCCCATGACTGTGCATCTCCCTTGAGCAACGAGATCATCACACCAACTTTCTGTTCCTCATTACCAGATGAATGTGGACGCAACCTAAAGTACAATTTGCACGCCTCCCTGAACAAAATAAAGTTATCACGTCTCCCAGAGAATCTATCTGGGAGAGCAACTTTAGGCTCCAGAGAGGCCTGGCAACCACCACCCCCGGGACCAACAGCCTGTGGTCTCTGAATCTGGGTGACGGTCGTGCGGAGGTCAGCTACCTCCAAAGACAGCCCCTGCAGCTGCCCAGTGAGTACAGCAATAGGATCCATGGCTGTACAGATACAAACAACAAAGTGACGGTAATTGGCGGTTTATAATGTCACGCGCAGGTGTTGGGGGGGAAACCATACCAAGCGTAGGAGGGAAAGGAGATTAGGCCTAGAAACTAAGGAAGGAAGATGGACACCTCCTACAGGAAACCCTGGATTAATTCCTGTCTATCTACCAGTATGGTATAGGTTGAATCCAGCAACACTTTTTTTGCTTTTTCAATGCTTCTTTATTTCATATCATCAGTAAGTATATCCGCAAATGGACGCGTTTCGGCCAATACAAGCCTTTATCAACCAGTATGAACAGGCCTCAAAGGTAGGCAGTTCATACACAGGAACCTAAACACCGAACTGACCCTATAGGACCCTGGAACTAATGACAGGAATGAGTCTACCTGTTCCTCCAAAAGGAAGGACGAACAGGAGTCTCCCTAAGGCCTAATAACAAAACACACAGAAGGGAAAAGGAAACTTATCTTTCAGTGAAAAAATGGAGGCTCCAGGATCTCAGCTGAAAACCAAACTGCTGCACACCACAACAACAACTGAAGCTATAAACCGCAAGGAATAATGGGAGAAGAAGCCATAAATAGGGGAGGGACAAGTACCACACCAGGAACACCTGAGGGAAAAGGGTGTGGTAAATACCAACAACAAAAAGGGAAAATATGTCAGATTATACCACGTGTTGCCAATCTGACAGACCTCCTGTTATGTCATAGGAATGTCCGTGACAGAAGGCTGCAGTGCTCCAGTAAGCTCGGTGGCCTTCTTGCAGCTGACCAAGCACAGTTCTGTACACTGTATAGTGGCTGTGTTTGGTGTCGTAGCTCATCCCCATTCACTTGATGAACATGATGTCAACGGACTAGGCTAAGTTGCGAGGAGACACCACCAATGAGATACTGATGACATATTCTGAGAATGACCTAACAGAGTTTGGTTATTGGCTATAAATGGCACTATTCAATACTCCCACTCTATGTCAGTTTTATGATTATTTTACACTGTCCAAAGGGGATTTTAAGAAATGAACATCAAGTCTACTTTCCAAGTTTACACGTATTTTAGTACTAGCTTTGCCCGGGTATATTTAATCTATTTCATTTAATGTTTCTGTGTGTCGTTAAAAGATATGAACAGTCACCTCCACAGCCCCCCACCCCTTAACACTGACCCCCGAACAGTGCCCCGTCTCCTTAAAATGGGACCTCCACAGCAGCCCACCCCCTTAACAGTGACCCGCAGGGGCTTAAGTCACCCCAGTTTAAGGCTCTCCCTAAGCCTGCGAAGGCAAGTCTGTGGGCCTTATGGTTCTCGAGATATTGGGCCCCAAAATTGGGTCACCCTTTGTGGGCTTTGGTGCACCCAAGCCCGCTACCAAGTCAGCCAAGTACCGGTCCCTTCTAGGTCCGTGGCTCAGCCGGAGGTCCCATTTTAAACACAGTACAGCACTGTGCTTGGTCAGCTGCAGTATGAGGTTGTAGCCCAGGTTACCCCCTATACAACGCCGCCTCAAGCAAGCCTGTGGCCCCTATGGTTCTCGAGATATTGGGCCCCAAATTCGAGTCACCTTCTGCAGGCTTTGGTGCGTCCAAGTCCCACTACCAAGTCTGCCAAGTACCGGTCCCTTTTCGGTCGCTGGCAGGCAAGGGGCGCCCTGGGTTAGGTTAGCCCAGGTTCCCCGCTTTCATTTTTTTAATCATTTTTGTCATTTTTTCGACCCAAAATCCAAAATGAATGGGATTTTCCTATCTCCCAATTCTGGCCCTAGCTCCACGGCCATTCAAGCTAGTGACCCACAAATTGAGGTGCATGTAGCCCAAAGCCTCCCCTATCACCCCGAGCAGTATGAAGTTGTAGCCCAGGTTCTCTCCTTTCAAATGCCACCCCTTGCTAGTCTCTAGCCCCTTTGGTTCTCGAGATATCTGGCCCCAAAGTCGGGCCACCCTTTGCGGGCTTTGGCGCACCCTGGCCCCTTTACCCTGAGTGGCATGAGCCAGTCTGTTCTCTGGAGAGGGCACTCCCGCCTCAAGCTATTGCCGGGCCGTAGGGGGCGCCCCTGCCTGAAGCCTGTGCCGGGCGGTGAGGGGGGCACCCTCTTCGGAGCCCTGATTCTCGGGACCCCGGGGGTCCAGAGACTATCAACTGGTGCCCCCATGTAGGATGGGACCCTGTGTGGCGTAGACAACAAGAAGCACCCTTCTAGACCCCCTAGAACCGGAGTTAGGGGTATCATAGGAATCCCCATTGGGAGCTGACCGGTCACCCATGCGGGTGCCTCCTCTTCGGAGCCCTGAGACAAGCCACCAGTACCCCCACGTAGGGGAGGGTCTGGGCTACCTGCAACCTGAGTTTGTTGGCCCCAGCGCCAGTGGCCACGGAGCAGTATCCCGATAACGGAGAAATCATTTTTTCAACCAAAAATCCAAAATGAATAAGATTTTCCTATGTCCGATTTCTGGCCCTAGCTCCACGGCCCTTGGGGCTGAGGGGGCCTGATGGCACCTTTTACCCTGGCGTGGAGCGATGGCACGGAGCCGGTTTGAGCAGGGGCCCACAAATAGAGAAGCACACAATTGAGGATACCCTTTCTCCAACACCACCTCAACTGAGTCTCTAGACCCCGCGGAGCCGGAGAACCACGGCTTCAAAGTTGGCACCCTGGGGCACATTGTAGGTCCCGGTATTCCAACTTTGGGGACCCAGATCTCGGGCCCCATAAGGTCTAGCGACTAGCTTGATGCTGCAGTTTATACAGGGGATCTCCAAGAGTGGGCCCCTGCAGTGGTTTTGTCCTGGGGGCCGAGGGGGCCCGGTGACACCTTTTACCCCGGCACAGAGCGATGGCACAGAGCCAGTTTGAGCTAGGGGCCCACAAATCGAGGAGCACACAGTTAAGGATCCTCTCTCTCCAACGCCACCTCAACTGCGTCTCTAGACCCCGCGGAGCCTAAGAACCGCGGCCTCAAAGTTGGCACCTTTCGAGTTTCTAGCACCTTTCCCCGCTGAGTTATGGGTCCGAGAACCGCTAGGCCTCAAAGGGGGTTCCGCGTCTTTGAGCCCTTGTTTGACCCACAAGGAAGCACGCTGGCGAAACAGTCAGGAATATTTTGACAGGAAATTTCACCCAGAATCCAACGAGACCTACCACTAGTTTCTACAATGCTTTCCCGCTGAGTTATCGGGGTGGGTCCAAATGAGATCCCCACTTTTTTAACCCCAAAAAATTATTGGCCTATCGTGTACCCCAGATCGATTGCTACATCCTGTGAAAATGTGGGGTTCCTAGCCCTTATGTTTAGCAAGATATGCGCATTTGAAAAATACCTATTTTTAGGGTTCCTGGCAAAACCGCAATATCTTGAAAATCGCAGTCTAGCTATTAAAAAAACACATCTGAACGATAGCCCACAGTCCCACCTTTCGAACAAGATGATCCGCAGCCTTCTAGGCCATGAGGTAGCGGAGCAATTGGCCTCCAACCGATATAGAAAAATCCCAATTATTTCTGAAGCTCTGGCGCCTGACCGGGACACCCCTCACCCCTACTGACCTAGGTGCGCCAGGCAGGGAGCAAACATCCACTGATTTGACCGGGACGCCGGTCCCCGGCCTGCGGGGAATGGTCACCCTTGGCCCCGGTACCCCACCCCCCATTTCTCGGTTTGAAAAACATAACATGGTCTCATATTAAACTAGAGATAATGGCCTTCAACCTGTTCCATATTTGAGGTCTCTAGCCCCCCAGAACCGGAGATATTGGACCCCAAAGTTCGGCACCCACTCTGGAACCGGTACCCCGACTTTGGGGCCCGATTTCACCCCCAAGGAAGGGCGCTGGCGAAATAGTCGGGAATATTCTGAATCCAACGAGACCGACCACGCCCGCTCGGTTCTCTTGAGGCGCCGCGTGCCGCCTGAGACGGGTGGCGGGGGGGCACCCTATTCAGAGCCCTGGTTTTCCGGACCCCTGTGGCCCAGAGACAAGCCACCAATACCCCACATAGGGGAGGGTCTGAGATACCTGCAACCCAAGTTTGGTGCCCCTAGCCCGGCTGGCCGCGGAGATATTTGGCCCTAACGAGATAGGAAAACCATTAACTGACCTCCACCATTCCTAAACCCCCTGACAGAGACCTCCACAACAACTTCCCCTTTAACAGTGACTGTCACAGTATCCCGCTCCCTTAACAGGGACATCACAGTACCCTGCTCCCTTAACAGTGACCTCACAGTACCCCGCTGCCCCTTTAATAGTGGCCTCCACAGGCCCTCCTTTGACAGTGACCTCCACAGTGCCCGCCCCTTTAACAGTGACCTCCACAGCAGCCTTCCACTGTAACAGTAACATCCACAGCGCCTTCCCCTTTAACTGTGACCTCCAGAGCAGCCTGTTCCTAGGGTGGCCAGAGGTCTTGATTTTAGGCCGGACAGTCTGGCTTTCAGAATCCCTGTTCTCTGTCCGGTGCAGGGCCTGGACGGACACAGGGACTACCTTTTGAACAACTCACTTTCAGACAGCAGCACTGTGCAGTCTAAGCGTGAGCTGCATTGAAAAAGTCACCCCCACCCCTGCAGCTGACAGAAGTTGATTTTTACCTTCATTTTTTCAATACCCGATCGCTGCGGAGTCAGAAGGGGCGTGGCCTAACCGAGTCAAAGACGTGGCTTAGCAGGACCTTGGGCGGGGTTTTTAACTGTTTCTTTTTAGGGTGGCCTTAAGTACAGCTCAAAGCCATGGTAATTTATAAGGAAACACAGTGGGTAGCAGTGGAAGAAAACTTCCTTTATTACTACTGAACGGTAAATATTTGAAATTTTAACTTTATATTAGGTAATGACTGATGATGAATTAGTCTAAAATATACGTTATATTTATGGTAACCGGAATACCCCTTTAACAGTGTCATCCACAGTGCCCTGCCCCTTTAAAGCAGACCTACAGTGAAGGAAAATGGCTGGGTTGTTATGGAAACCTGGTGTGAAACTGTCTGTATGTGGAGGATAAGGGCCTGCGAGTGTCTATTGGCTAATAAGGGTCATGTGACCAGGCTACTATTGGCTAATGCATTTTTTGGGAATATCTCAGGAACGGTACGTCCTGGAGAGCTGAGACCCGGTCTAAAACCTTTCCGGACACCCGATGTACTTGTGTGCCAAATTTCATTACTGTAAATGCCATGGTGCAGATTCCTTTAGCGGACATACACACATACATACACTCAGCTTTATATATTAGATATACGTCCTCCTTTTAGGGGTGCCGTGTAAAGTTCCACTTGCTATCTGTACTAGCCACTACTATATACTGGTATGTATCCTTATGGTACAGGGCAATATTCTTCATGATAAATCCCTAAGGAGCCAAAGGAAAACTATAGGCAAAAGGATACACTGTTATGTCACCTACGAGACCTGCAAGGGATTTTTTTTTATCTTTGGTGTACTTTAAGTCTCCCTAAGCTCCTGTTCTAGCCATAGAGACACATGCCATTTAACAGTACAGATGTGTCCACCCTTAACTTTACTTTAATTTGGTGAAGGACTCCAATTTCTCACCAAACAAATTTAATACAATATCGTGGCATGCAAGTAAAATCCTTGACAGGCTGCAATTCACATCGCAACCACTTGGTGGTCATACAAAGGCACATATACGATACACATCTTGAGTATCACAAAACCATGCTTTTCTTTCAAAATTGATCATCTTGTTCTGCTCATTTCTGGATACGTTGAGCTAAGATCAAATGTAAGCAAGAACAAATCTGTATGAAAAACTGGATGACAATCATTGCAAGAGCTGTCTTGGCAGTCATATTAGGCTACTTCCACATGGATCATTAAAAACACTTCCGACTTGATAATACAACCGGCGGCATCCGTTATGAATGGATCCGGTTCTATTATCTCTAAAATGACCAAGCAAGATCCATCTCTAAAACCATTGTAAGTCACTGGGCGCCGGATCCGTTTTCTTTTGTGTCCGAGAAAACAGATCCGTCACCATTAACTTACATTGTGTGTCATGCCGGATCCATCTTGCTCTATCTCCCATGACGCACTCAAAAAAGCTGCCCGCAGCACTTTTGTGTGCGTCATGGGAACTCAACAAAATGGAACGGAATGTATTCTGGTGCACTCTGTTCCGTTCAGTTCAGTTTTGTCCCCATTGACAATGATGGGGACAAAACTAAAGTGTTTTCCTCTGGTTTTGAGATCCTATGACGGATCTCAATAACGCAAAGGAAAACTCTGGTGTGAAAGTAGCCTTAGCTGTAATGCTGTTTTTCCAGAAACAGATAGAGTGAATGTATGCAACACAATATTTACAGTCCCAGGATCCACCAGTTCCAGCAATAATCGTCATTACGAGGAAACCTAAGGATAAGAGAAGGCAGAAGTCTACCTACACAGGATTTAGACCAGAAGCCTGCTGTGGGTTGATGGGTCTGCTGACATTGAACTGCTTCTCTTGCTTCCTAAAACACATTCACAGCTTTTACTGCAGGCACCACAAGGAGGAGCTCACTACAAAGAGATTGCTACGGCTCAATAGTAGCTCAATGGCATCTAACTATGTTGCTTACCTGGTCTGGTACACGGTATAGCATGGCGGAATCATACAGTATATACTAGTGAGCACCAGCTCCCCCTGTTGTTGCCGTGTTGTAATTGAAGACTTCTCTGGCTTAGGTTTTCTAAATTTGTATTGTGACTAAGTTTTTGGCTTCTGGCAATTTGGTATTGTATTTGATTTTCTGTTTTTTTTTTTACTTTCTGGCGTATTGGTTTTCTTGTTTGCCTCTGATATTTTTTAACTTTATTGTTCCACTGGCTTTCAACTCTTTACCATATCACTACTCTCTTAGTGTTTGTCTGTTTGTTTTTCTTTGTGTGTCACCCTCACACATATTTCAGCATAAGGACTGACACCCAGTTGTGGGGTCACTGCCTAGGCTGACCATGCAAATAGGTAGGGATAGTAGGTCGGGAAGTTTTAGGGCTGCACTATCCCTGTTTGTGTGTGTTTGTAGTCATGTTATCCTGACATTAGGCATGTGTCTGCCGCTCAGTTCAAATGGTGGAACATGGGCCATTGTTCTCGTGATCAGTGGAGATCCCAGCAGTCGGACGACGAGACTCTTATCCCTTATACTGTGGCTAGAGGATACATTGTTGTAATTGGACAAACTCTTTAAGCCAAAGTGTGGTACAAGTACATAAATACATATATGATACAGGCAAGTAATGTGCATATATATTTTATACCTTTTTTATGGGAAATCAAATTATTCTGCAGCATTGTACACAGAAAGTCAACCGTGTCTTGTTTGTTAAAAAAATAGTTTTAAGATAAAAAGATAAAAATCACAGAATCCCTTAGACTTCACCACCAGCAAAATCTAATACTGATCTACTGTAGTTGGATCAAGTTCCTCTTCAGGCTAATGTCCTGTTATAGCTGAAGTAAAGTTGTATGGCCAGATGTAGAGAAGGCGGGACTAAGATTTAGCTTCATGAAGAGAGATTAACAAATTAATGTAGGGCTGGCTTGACTGACATTCTCTGTGTAAAAGTGTATACAGATATACTGTAGCTGTCAGTTTGCTTGAAAAAGACCATGTAAGTTTGAAACGTCACATTACGCTAAAACCACAGACACCCCCCAGCCATTTATCGCTGAAATATAAACCAACAGTATGCGGGGGGGCATTGAGCATTGTAAAAGATCCAGACAAGTTATTCCTAAGCTTTTGCTTGCTTTGCTTAAAACCTCAGAAAACCCTTTTAAACTGTTGAGCTTGTCATCTGGATAGGTAATCAGTATCTGATCAGTGGGGGTCTGACACCCGGGACCCCCACAATCAGCTAGTTGAAAAGGCATTGACCCTTACAGTAGCGCTGAGGCCTTCTCCCTGCTCACCAAGCACAGCTCCATACATTGTATGTGTTTGATATTACAGCTTGGCAACATTCACTTCGATGGGGCTGAGCTGCACCACGACCATGTGACCGAAGAACATGACGTCACATGGCCTAGCCAAAGCTGTGAGCTTTATTGTCTTCTCAAACAGCTGATTGTTGGGAGTCCCAAGTCCCTACTGATCAGATACTGATGACTTATGCAGAGGATAGGTAATCAGTTAAAATATCTGGGAAAACCCTTTTAAACACAATGGACACTTTTGAAGGCATTTTCTTTAATTATTGCATTTTGTTTATTTTGATGTATAATCAATTTTTTTCAATAGATCATTAAAAAATTACTCTGTTTTTTATCTGCAGTCTTCATGTTTTCACACACATTGCAGGCTGCTATATCTCATTTGAACTGAAATGTGTGAGATATTCTGTTCCTCTCCTCTTCTGAATGTACTTCTAAGCCGATTATGACTAAAACAAAGTTTTATCTTCACAAAAATGAACATAAAATGTACAAAAAATGGTGAGATGACACATTTATACATAGACTATACATAACCTTTCCCTTCATGCAGTTAAGCACTGTACTTGAATCTAGAAGTAGGTATTTAAAGCTTACCGTGTTGGATACAAAATGACTCATGGGAAAAAAAAATATCCGAATTGTTGTCTTACAAATGGAACATGAAACAGACACATTATACTTTATTATAACTAAAAACTAAAACTACATCAGAGTGAGATTAGAAAATGTGTATCAAGCTCAATGAACTGATCTTTATTTCTATGGAAAAATCTCAAAAGTTTCTAAGTTCCATCCTCATCGACTGCTAAAAGTAACTTTTTGAAATTGAATTGAAATATGAAACTGTCATTGCTTGACTGTGATTATTTAGGCATTGCTCATATATGTTTAAACATTAAAAAAATGAAAATTAATAGTGTTGAGCGAGCATGCTCGGCCGAACTCGCTGTTCGGCCGAGCATGCCTACGCTCGGTGTTCGGCCCAACACCGAGTGTACTCGAGCGCAATACTCGAGTCTCTTCCCCGCACTGTAATGTTGATTTGTACGCTAATGCGTACGAATTTGTATGCTAATGCGTACGCATTTTGTACACTAATGCGTACGCATTTGTGCGCTAATGTGTACAAATTCAGTTAATTAGCATACTTTTACGAGTGAAAGGAGTAAAAGAGGAGAAGTCGCGATTCTGACCTTTTTCTATTAACCAGACACCCTCCCCTCTTCCGAGCAGGGGGGTGCCTGGTTTAGTCCCATTGACTAACATTATGCTCGGGTGCTCGGCCGAGCACTCTAGCAACCCCTAGTGCTCGGCCAGAGCACCCGAGCATACAAGCACAGAGGTGCTCGCTCAACACTAAAAATTAAAGTTATTCAATGATCTATGAAGGTAAACCATAAAACAATGTCTCCAAGTTTTCATGTGGATGTATTTCTTAAAGGGAGTCTGTCAGTAGTTATGGTTCTTGGAATGCAAAGATGAAAAAGTATTTTTAAAAACTGACATCATTAATAGAGATGAGCGAGTAGTGTTCGATCGAGCTGGTATTCGATCGAATACTACGATATTCGGCGTACTCGATTTAATTCGAGTATAACGGCGATGGCGCACCTAGAATTCGTTTCCCCTCCCACCTTCCCTGGCGCTCTTTTTCCACCAATCACCATGCAGGGGGGGTATGACAGGCACGCTGAGCACGCTGGCAGCGCGAAAACGGCGTCTACATGCATTGGCTGGAAAAACCATGTGACCTCGAATATTAAAAACTCAGCTCTTCCTGCTCGTACGCATATGCTGCGTGAACTTAGTCAGGGACAGAGGCTGGAGAAGGGAGAGACAGATTTTAGCTGTTGGACAGGCAGGAGCGTGATTAAAAGCCCTTATCAGGGCTACTACAGTGGACTTCAGTGATAGCTTACTACAATATAGACTTTACAGAGAACGGCTGCTGTATTCAGGGATAGCTGCTGGAGTAGGGACAGAGAGAGGCATTAGTGGTGTATTAGGTGCTCTGCTACATACCAAACTATATTTGGCACTACTGCTGTGTACCTTGAAAAATACAATATATAGGCCTTATAACTGGCAACTGTACTGTGCGTTCTCTTGCAAAGTAATTTCTCATAACTGGTGTTCATACACACCGTCTGATCACTTAGTACACGGCTGTGTACCTTGAAAAATACAATATATAGGCCTTAACTGGCAACTGTACTGTGCGTTCTCTTGCAAAGTAATTTCTCATAACTGGTGTTCATACACACCGTCTGATCACTTAGAACACGGCTGTGTACCTTGAAAAATACAATATATAGGCCTTAACTGGCAACTGTACTGTGCGTTCTCTTGCAAAGTAATTTCTCATAACTGGTGTTCATACACACCGTCTGATCACTTAGAACACGGCTGTGTACCTTGAAAAATACAATATATAGGCCTTAACTGGCAACTGTACTGTGCGTTCTCTTGCAAAGTAATTTCTCATAACTGGTGTTCATACACACCGTCTGATCACTTAGAACACGGCTGTGTACCTTGAAAAATACAATATATAGGCCTTAACTGGCAACTGTACTGTGCGTTCTCTTGCAAAGTAATTTCTCATAACTGGTGTTCATACACACCGTCTGATCACTTAGAACACGGCTGTGTACCTTGAAAAATACAATATATAGGCCTTAACTGGCAACTGTACTGTGCGTTCTCTTGCAAAGTAATTTCTCATAACTGGTGTTCATACACACCGTCTGATCACTTAGAACACGGCTGTGTACCTTGAAAAATACAATATATAGGCCTTAACTGGCAACTGTACTGTGCGTTCTCTTGCAAAGTAATTTCTCATAACTGGTGTTCATACACACCGTCTGATCACTTAGAACACGGCTGTGTACCTTGAAAAATACAATATATAGGCCTTAACTGGCAACTGTACTGTGCGTTCTCTTGCAAAGTAATTTCTCATAACTGTTGTTCATACACACCGTCTGATCACTTAGAACACGGCTGTGTACCTTGAAAAATACAATATATAGGCCTTAACTGGCAACTGTACTGTGCGTTCTCTTGCAAAGTAATTTCTCATAACTGTTGTTCATACACACCGTCTGATCACTTAGAACACGGCTGTGTACCTTGAAAAATACAATATATAGGCCTTAACTGGCAACTGTACTGTGCGTTCTCTTGCAAAGTAATTTCTCATAACTGGTGTTCATACACACCGTCTGATCACTTAGAACACGGCTGTGTACCTTGAAAAATACAATATATAGGCCTTAACTGGCAACTGTACTGTGCGTTCTCTTGCAAAGTAATTTCTCATAACTGGTGTTCATACACACCGTCTGATCACTTAGAACACGGCTGTGTACCTTGAAAAATACAATATATAGGCCTTAACTGGCAACTGTACTGTGCGTTCTCTTGCAAAGTAATTTCTCATAACTGTTGTTCATACACACCGTCTGATCACTTAGAACACGGCTGTGTACCTTGAAAAATACAATATATAGGCCTTAACTGGCAACTGTACTGTGCGTTCTCTTGCAAAGTAATTTCTCATAACTGTTGTTCATACACACCGTCTGATCACTTAGTACACGGCTGTGTACCTTGAAAAATACAATATATAGGCCTTATAACTGGCAACTGTACTGTGCGTTCTCTTGCAAAGTAATTTCTCATAACTGTTGTTCATACACACCGTCTGATCACTTAGAACACGGCTGTGTACCTTGAAAAATACAATATATAGGCCTTAACTGGCAACTGTACTGTGCGTTCTCTTGCAAAGTAATTTCTCATAACTGGTGTTCATACACACCGTCTGATCACTTAGAACACGGCTGTGTACCTTGAAAAATACAATATATAGGCCTTAACTGGCAACTGTACTGTGCGTTCTCTTGCAAAGTAATTTCTCATAACTGTTGTTCATACACACCGTCTGATCACTTAGAACACGGCTGTGTACCTTGAAAAATACAATATATAGGCCTTAACTGGCAACTGTACTGTGCGTTCTCTTGCAAAGTAATTTCTCATAACTGGTGTTCATACACACCGTCTGATCACTTAGTACACGGCTGTGTACCTTGAAAAATACAATATATAGGCCTTAACTGGCAACTGTACTGTGCGTTCTCTTGCAAAGTAATTTCTCATAACTGTTGTTCATACACACCGTCTGATCACTTAGAACACGGCTGTGTACCTTGAAAAATACAATATATAGGCCTTAACTGGCAACTGTACTGTGCGTTCTCTTGCAAAGTAATTTCTCATAACTGTTGTTCATACACACCGTCTGATCACTTAGAACACGGCTGTGTACCTTGAAAAATACAATATATAGGCCTTAACTGGCAACTGTACTGTGCGTTCTCTTGCAAAGTAATTTCTCATAACTGTTGTTCATACACACCGTCTGATCACTTAGAACACGGCTGTGTACCTTGAAAAATACAATATATAGGCCTTAACTGGCAACTGTACTGTGCGTTCTCTTGCAAAGTAATTTCTCATAACTGGTGTTCATACACACCGTCTGATCACTTAGAACACGGCTGTGTACCTTGAAAAATACAATATATAGGCCTTAACTGGCAACTGTACTGTGCGTTCTCTTGCAAAGTAATTTCTCATAACTGGTGTTCATACACACCGTCTGATCACTTAGTACACGGCTGTGTACCTTGAAAAATACAATATATAGGCCTTAACTGGCAACTGTACTGTGCGTTCTCTTGCAAAGTAATTTCTCATAACTGGTGTTCATACACACCGTCTGATCACTTAGAACACGGCTGTGTACCTTGAAAAATACAATATATAGGCCTTAACTGGCAACTGTACTGTGCGTTCTCTTGCAAAGTAATTTCTCATAACTGTTGTTCATACACACCGTCTGATCACTTAGAACACGGCTGTGTACCTTGAAAAATACAATATATAGGCCTTAACTGGCAACTGTACTGTGCGTTCTCTTGCAAAGTAATTTCTCATAACTGGTGTTCATACACACCGTCTGATCACTTAGAACACGGCTGTGTACCTTGAAAAATACAATATATAGGCCTTAACTGGCAACTGTACTGTGCGTTCTCTTGCAAAGTAATTTCTCATAACTGGTGTTCATACACACCGTCTGATCACTTAGAACACGGCTGTGTACCTTGAAAAATACAATATATAGGCCTTAACTGGCAACTGTACTGTGCGTTCTCTTGCAAAGTAATTTCTCATAACTGGTGTTCATACACACCGTCTGATCACTTAGTACACGGCTGTGTACCTTGAAAAATACAATATATAGGCCTTAACTGGCAACTGTACTGTGCGTTCTCTTGCAAAGTAATTTCTCATAACTGTTGTTCATACACACCGTCTGATCACTTAGAACACGGCTGTGTACCTTGAAAAATACAATATATAGGCCTTAACTGGCAACTGTACTGTGCGTTCTCTTGCAAAGTAATTTCTCATAACTGGTGTTCATACACACCGTCTGATCACTTAGTACACGGCTGTGTACCTTGAAAAATACAATATATAGGCCTTAACTGGCAACTGTACTGTGCGTTCTCTTGCAAAGTAATTTCTCATAACTGGTGTTCATACACACCGTCTGATCACTTAGTACACGGCTGTGTACCTTGAATAATACAATATATAGGCCTTATAACTGGCAACTGTACTGTGCGTTCTCTTGCAAACTAATTTCACGGCTGTGAAGGCAAAATATTGTAAAAAAAAAAAAATGCGGCGGGGGGCTAGCGGAATAGGACGTGGACGAGGACGGGGGCGCGGAAATGCTGTTGGGGGCCTTGTTGAAGCCAGTGGGGATACAATGCGTGCTGGTGAGGGTCAGCCAGGATCCCGCTCATCCAGAATCCCTGCCTTTATGGGACAGTTAAGCAGGGGGCGGGTTACACCGCTGTTGAGGCCTGAGCAGGTTGAACAGGTGGTGCAATGGATAGCCGATAGCGCTTCCACACAGTTGTCCACCAGCCAGTCATCCACACAGTCTCACTCTGACCCTCCTTCCTCCACACCTGGCCAACAGAGTCATCCCACCATTGACCCCTCCCAGGAGCTCTTTTCGGGTCCTTTTTCAGATGTGCCGGAAGAATCCCAGGAGCTAGCAGAGGAATTTGTTTGTAGTGATGCCCAAACACTTGAGTTTTCGCCATCTCCTGCTGATGTGGACCCTGAGCCAGCATCTGTTATCATGAGCGATGATGATGATGAGACGCAGTTGCCATCAAGGGAGGCTGTTGGAATGTCCGGTGGGCAGCAGGAGGAGCAGAGTGAGGAAGTGGAAGAGGAGGTGGGATGACGAAATGACCGACCCCACTTGGCCAGGGGTGATGTCCAGCGAGGAAAGTAGTGGAGAGGTGGTGGTCTGCGCAGCACCGAAAAAGGCAGCAAGAGGCAGAGGGATGTCCAGAGGCAGAGGGATGTCCACAGGCAGAGGGATGTCCACAGGCAGAGGGATGTCCAGAGGCAGAGGACAGTCCAGACAAAGTAGTGAGGCCACAGCCAGCACGGCCGAAGCTGTTCCCGGCAGCGGGCAGTCGCGCGAAGCTCCCCCATCGAGGCCTCGTACTTCTGTGGTGTGGAGATTTTTTAATGTTTGTGCGGATGACAAACTGAGCGCGGTTTGCACACTCTGCCACTCAAAACTGAGTAGGGGCTCTGAGAAGAGCAATCTGACCACCTCAGGCATGCGGCGTCACTTGGAAGTCAAGCACTGGGCTGAGTGGGAGAGAGCAAACGCAATACAAACTGCGCCCGGTCCTGCTGCCACTGCCTCTTCCCCTGTGTTGTGTGCTGCCACTGCGGTCCAGACCTCCAGCCAGGACACCTCCACATCTGCCTCTGCCTCGGCTACTTTGGGGCCTTCTCCTTCAGCCTCCCCTTCCCCCGCCTCTTCGCCTGCACCCTCACACTCCTCGTCCCAACAACTGTCCATCTCGCAGGCGTTCGACCGCAGGCGGAAGTACGCCTCGAGTCACCCCCAAGCCCAAGCCTTAAACTGCCACATCTCCAAACTGCTGGCCCTGGAGATGTTGCCGTTTAGGCTTGTGGAGACGCAGGCCTTCCGCGACCTGATGGCGGCTGCCGCACCTCGCTATTCCGTCCCCAGCCGCCACTACTTTTCCCGGAGTGCCGTCCCCGCCCTGCACCAGCACGTGTCGCGTAACATCAGGCGGGCCCTGAGGTACGCAGTCAGCGCAAAGGTCCACTTGACCACCGACTCGTGGACAAGCGCTTGCGGCCAGGGACGCTACATCTCTTTGACGGCACACTGGGTGAATGTAGTGGAAGCGGGGACGGGGTCGCAAACAGAGACGGCCTACCTACCACCCCCGCCCAAGATTGCCAGCATGGGTTCTGATAAACCCCCCTCCTCCTCCTCCTCCTCCTCCTCCTCCTGTGCCTTAACATCTCCCTCAGCCGCTAGCTGGAAGCGTTGCAGCACTGGCGCGGGGAGACGTCAGCAGGCGGTGCTAAAGCTCATCAGCTTGGGCGACAGGAAGCACAGCGCCCCAGAGGTGAGGGACGCCATATTGCAGCAGACGGAGATGTGGCTGTCGCCGCTGCAGCTAGGACCAGGCATGGTCGTGTGCGATAACGGCCGTAACCTGGTGGCGGCTCTGGAGCTTGCCGAACTCAATCACGTACCATGCCTGGCCCACGTTTTTAATCTGGTAGTCCAAAAATTTCTGAAGACTTACCCCAACCTGGCAGAGCTACTGGTGAAAGTGCGGCGCTTGTGCGCTCACTTTCGTAAGTCAACTGTAGCTGCTGCTAGCTTAAAAAAACTCCAGCAACGCCTCCATTTGCCTGAACATCGGCTGTTGTGCGACCTGCCCACTCGCTGGAATTCCACCTATTCCATGTTGGCCAGGGTGTGTGAGCAGCAGAGAGCATTGATGGAGTACCAGATTATGAATCCACGCGTGCCTCCAACTCAGCTCCCTCAGTTTGCCAACCACGAGTGGCCATGGATGGCAGACATATGCGATGTACTGCGTATCTTTGAGGAGTCCACCAAGAAGGTCAGCAGCGAGGACGCTATAGTGAGCGTAACCATCCCGCTCCTAGGCGTCCTTAAAGAATCGCTCATCGCAATAAGGGAGAACGCATTGCACGCAGAGGAGACGGGGGTAGGAGGAGACGCAACGGAGCTACACAGTCAGACCACACTTTTGTCTGCTTCACGGTGGCAGTTGCAGGAGGAGGAGGATGAGGAGGAGGACGACGTGGAGGTGGCTGTGGAAGAGGAGGAGGATGCTGGCGGCGAGGGTAGCAGTCAGGCTGTGTGCGTCCCATTGGTTCAGCGCGGATGGGGCGGAGAGGAGGCGGAAGAGGAAGAGGAGGAAATGGCAAGTGATCCTTCTGGTGGGGGCAGTGAGGTCATGCCTATTCAGAGTCTGGCACACATGGCTGACTTCATGCTGGGCTGCTTTTCCCGGGACACACGTGTTGTCCGGATAGTGGAGAACAAACTGTACTGGGTCTTCGCACTCCTGGACCCCCGGTATAAAGATAACGTCTCCTCTTTTATTCCGGTAGAGGAGAGGACGAATCGATTGCTGGAATACCAGAGGGAACTCGTGCAGAACATGATGGAGATTTTCCCACCCACCATCGCTGGCGGCAGAGAGGAGAGGGTCTCCCAGAGTCCCACAACATCCATCAGGCCCACAGCCACCAGGGGAACACTCTCCAAGGTGTGGGACACGTTCATGGCACCCCCTCGTGCAACTTCCATCACTGCGGGGCCCGCTATCAGCAGGAGGGACAAGTATCGGCGGATGTTGCGGGAGTACCTGGCAGACCGTACCCCTGTCCTCCCCGATCCCTCGGCGTCCTACACTTACTGGGTCTCCAAGTTGGACACGTGGCTGGAACTGTCCCTGTACGCCTTGGAGGTGCTTGCCTGCCCTGCCGCCAGCGTGCTATCAGAAAGGGTGTTCAGCGCAGCCGGGGGCATTATAACCGATAAGCGCAGCCGCCTGTCAACCGACAGTGCCGACAGGCTGACGCTAATCAAAATGAACAGCAAGTGGATTGACCCGGACTTTGCTTCTCCAACCGTGGAAAGCAGCCAAAAGTGAAGTGCCATCTGTATGAAGTGCCATTTCCTCCTCCACCTCCTCCTCCTCCTCCTCCTTAACCGCCGTAGAATTGCTCCGTAAATAAGAAAAATTTATATGTTTATGGCTCACCTCTTGGGCCTCCACAAAATGTTTAAGAGGTCTCACCTCTTGGGCCTCCTCATAATTTTTAACAGGTCTCACCTCTTGGGCCTCCACATAATTTTTAACCGGTCTCACCTCTTGGGCCTCCACAAAATGTTTAAGAGGTGTCACCTCTTGGGCCTCCACATAATTTTTAACAGGTCTCACCTCTTGGGCCTCCACAAAATGTTTAACAGGTCTCACCTCTTGGGCCTCCACAAAATGTTTAACAGGTCTCACCTCTTGGGCCTCCACAAAATGTTTAACAGGTCTCACCTCTTGGGCCTCCACAAAATGTTTAACAGGTCTCACCTCTTGGGCCTCCACAAAATGTTTAACAGGTCTCACCTCTTGGGCCTCCACAAAATGTTTAACAGGTCTCACCTCTTGGGCCTCCACATAATTTTTAACAGGTCTCACCTCTTGGGCCTCCTCATAATTTTTAACAGGTCTCACCTCTTGGGCCTCCTCATAATTTTTAACAGGTCTCACCTCTTGGGCCTCCACATAATTTTTAACCGGTCTCACCTCTTGGGCCTCCACAAAATGTTTAAGAGGTGTCACCTCTTGGGCCTCCACATAATTTTTAACAGGTCTCAACTCTTGGGCCTCCACAAAATGTTTAACAGGTCTCACCTCTTGGGCCTCCACATAATTTTTAATACGTCTCACCTCTTGGGCCTCCACAAAATGTTTAACAGGTCTCACCTCTTGGGCCTCCACATAATTTTTAACACGTCTCACCTCTTGGGCCTGCACAAAATGTTTAAGAGGTCTCACCTATTGGGCCTCCACATAATTTTTAACAGGTCTCACCTTTTGGGCCTCCACAAAAGGTTTAAGAGGTTAACAGTGGAAAGCAGCCAAAAGTGAAGTGCCATCTGTATGAAGTGCCATTTCCTCCTCCACCTCCTCCTCCTCCTCCTCCTCCTTAACCGCCGTAGAATTGCTCCGTAAATAAGAAAAATGTATATATTTATGGCTCACCTCTTGGGCCTCCACATAATTTTTAACAGGTCTCACCTCTTGGGCCTCCACATAATTTTTAACAGGTCTCACCTTTTGGGCCTCCACAAAAGGTTTAAGAGGTTAACAGTGGAAAGCAGCCAAAAGTGAAGTGCCATCTGTATGAAGTGCCATTTCCTCCTCCACCTCCTCCTCCTCCTCCTTAACCGCCGTAGAATTGCTCCGTAAATAAGAAAAATGTATATATTTATGGCTCACCTCTTGGGCCTCCACATAATTTTTAAGAGGTCTCACCTCTTGGGCCTGCACAAAATGTTTAAGAGGTCTCACCTCTTGGGCCTCCACATAATTTTTAACAGGTCTCACCTCTTGGGCCTCCACAAAATCTTTAAGAGGTCTCACCTCTTGGGCCTCCACAAAATCTTTAAGAGGTCTCACCTCTTGGGCCTCCACAAAATCTTTAAGAGGTCTCACCTCTTGGGCCTCCACAAAATCTTTAAGAGGTCTCACCTCTTGGGCCTCCACAAAATCTTTAAGAGGTCTCACCTCTTGGGCCTCCACAAAATCTTTAAGAGGTCTCACCTCTTGGGCCTGCACAAAATCTTTAAGAGGTCTCACCTCTTGGGCCTCCACAAAATCTTTAAGAGGTCTCACCTCTTGGGCCTCCACAAAATCTTTAAGAGGTCTCACCTCTTGGGCCTCCACATAATTTTTAAGAGGTGTCACCTCTTGGGCCTCCACAAAAGTTTAAGAGGTTCACCTCTTGGGCCTCCACATAATTTTAACAGGTCTCACCTCTTGGGCCTCCACATAATTTTTAAGAGGTCTCACCTCTTGGGCCTCCACAAAATGTTTAAGAGGTGTCACCTCTTGGGCCTCCACATAATTTTTAACAGGTCTCACCTCTTGGGCCTCCACATAATTTTTAAGAGGTCTCACCTCTTGGGCCTCCACATAATTTTTAAGAGGTCTCACCTCTTGGGCCTCCACAAAATGTTTAACAGGTGTCACCTCTTGGGCCTCCACATAATTTTTAACAGGTCTCACCTCTTGGGCCTCCACATAATTTTTAAGAGGTCTCACCTCTTGGGCCTCCACAAAATCTTTAAGAGGTCTCACCTCTTGGGCCTCCACATAATTTTTAAGAGGTCTCACCTCTTTAGCCTCCACACAATTTTTAAGACGTCTCACCTCTTGGGCCTCCACAAAATCTTCCATGAGCCTCTGGCCAGCCCACGGCCTCTTCCTGCCTTTTGCGGTCCTACGCATCCCTCAACATCCCCACTGCTTTACCTGCTAGACATGACACTGGGCCAGGTCGGGTCACTGACATCTCTAGCGCCAACAATTTGGGCATTTTAAGGCTTCTGCATGTGTTTGAGTTGTTTTTACATTTTAAAGAAGACATGTCTGACCACATTTCACACACACACACAATGACAATTAGGGGTGGGGTCTATTTGCTTTCCCCCTTGCCTATGCCATCTGAGGTTGTCATAGGCAACGTGATTTTAAGGGGTGCAGAATTTCATCTTCTTTTTTGTCTAGTTTGGCTTGGGGTCCATGGCAATGTAGAGGAAAGAAGGTTTCCTTGTATGGTCTCACTTTACAGAGAGGTTATATTGTGTTTGGAGTGTATTGTTGAGAGGCTGTGATAGTGGCGTAATAGTGCGACTTGGGCGCGTTATATGCACCCAGACATGCTTCCCCTGCTGTCCCAGTTGCATTCCAGCAGTGTTGGCATCCTTTTCTGAGGTTCCAGGGTGGACTTGGTGACCTCCAAGTGGTCGAATTGAGATTTCCAAGTGGCGAGCATTTTTTCCCCATAGACTTTAATGGGATTCGATATCTGGTCGAATAGTCGAATTTCGCGGTCTATTCGAATCGAATTTCGAAATTTCGAATATTTCACTACTCGCTCATCTCTAATCATTAACAAGGCATTAACATCTTAATTACTTGGAAATGATCTTCTTAACTGTCCTACGTATATACCCTTTATGGTTTTATAATGAAAAAAGGGTTATTGTAACCAGCTTAAGTTCAGGATGTTTTGGGCCTTCAGGATTACAGTTTAGCCAATTTTAGGAGACAGTATTTTATCACTATATTAGTTTTTATTTGTTGGGTTAGCGAAGTGATATTTGCAGTGTTTTTTCATGAACGGTCGGGTCTCAGATAGCAGTACAATAGCCATTGGCAAGGGGAACATTTTTCTATTTTTTGTTTGTGTTTGTTTTGTGTATATTCATTGATTTCATTTATTTTTTTCAATTGTTACTTACTATTTCTTTATTTTTTATGTTATGCCCCTCAACAGTCAGAAAGTTCATTAGGTATCATTACTATTATAGATATTATTTATTATTACTTTATGCCTGGAGCCTAAGGCAGGTGGATCAACTGTGTTCTCGTTCACAACTTTTTCTATGAATGACAGTTTCCATAAATCAGAATGTCTTCAGATTAATTAGGTTCCTGTTAAAGGGATATTCCCATAAAGAACATATCCAGAGGATACATGCATGAATGTTGGTAGCCACAATGCTGGAACCTCACCCTGATCACTTAAAAAGGGGTCCTGAATTTGAGTAGAGTGGTATTAGTCTCTGTTAGACCCATAGATTTGAAATAGAGAGGCAACTTGCATGCTTGACAGATACTTCATTCAAACCCCTCCTCACTGTGGTCATGTAACAAGATAGAACTCTAAGGCCCAGCTCTAGTGATTAATGGGGGGCCCAGAAAGCATACTGTATATTTAGTACTTGTCCAGTGGAAATGCCCCTTTAAGTAGACTTTTCTATATGAGATGGAAATATCAGAATATGAGCCTCATTGGGAAAAGGGGCCATTGTTGGCGGATAAAGGCAATATTTAGATACCTGAGGAGAAAAAAGATAGCCTCTTCCATCCTAGGAGGTGCACACTTCAAAAATGCATAATTTCCCATTAGGTTGAATTACATAAACTACTAAATAAAAAAAAATAACACAATGTTTTATGCTTTTGATGGTAGACAGAGCTCTTTTCATTTTCTTTCTACATTACAATCTTTAACAGAACTTTGAGCTGAAAATCTTTTACCATCATAAATTAGGTAAAGCTATCATGATGTACCTTCCCACAGCCTTGAATCACTCTGGAGTTCTCCTGAGATCTGAAACACACTCCCTACTGTTAGTCTATAAATAAAATAAGAACAGCTGACATTTGCAGTAAATGTTCTAAATATAATTTCACCGTACATATTCCCGAAGTGAACTGCAGATTAATAAAATCGAAAATTGTGCCACTTAGTGTCAATTACATTATTACCTCCAATCTATCATGAATGGAAAAAATCTCCTAGATACATTTCAAATTATTGTAATGTATTTTTTAAAAAAATATTTAAAAATTGTAATAGTATTTAAAAATATTTCTTTATTTGTAATAGTATTTTTTAAAAAAATCAAAAATTCAAAAATAAAAATAAAGATTCGACCAGAACAAAATAAAATAAAAGGGGAGGCTCAGCCATCTTGTCCACTGATCCTTATTATTATCTTAATGTATTACATTCCGAAATGTGTGTTATGTTATTGGTATGTTATTACTATTTTATGTTATTACTATGTTATTATAGTCTTAGCTATGATTTTTTTTAAATTCTTAAATGGCTTAAAAGTATTAAACAATTTCCCCATTCATCAGAAGAATGAAGAAGTAAAAAGTAAAAAAAATATTTTCAATGATATATAATCTTTTTTTTAGGGTCTTCGATCATCATCAAGCAGTGATTACCACTGAGGATGGAGATAAAATCAGTTGGGGCAATTCTTACTGCACATCAGAAACCTTTAATTAATTTGTCAGCTTAAAGGAACATTTCTGTCAGGAAAGGGTATTATTTTTAAACACAATATTTGTAGAAAACTATTTTTGACAGCTCTATGGTTCTCTTGATAGGCCTAGATAAAAATGGTCACAGAAGAGAATTTAATTGAGTAGCACAATGTTTGATGCTCTAATTGAGTCAATACAAGGAGCCTCTCTCTGGTTAGAGTGGAGTGATGCTCTTAATGAGAAAGCCAAGCAAGATTGTTTGCAGAGCTAAAGGTCCAAACAAAGAGGAAGTTAAAGAACCAGGACAGAAGTTATTCTACACAGAGTGACTCTAAAAATATCCAAAAAAGCATTCACCTTTTTTTGAGAGGAATTAAAAACAAACAAACAAACAAGACTTTGTTGTGCATTTAATAATTCACTATAGTCTTTAAAGTAACATCTGGATACATAAAAAAATTCAAAAAGTATCTGCAATGAGCAGAAAGTATTCTAACACTGTATGCAATAGACATATTGTATTTTTTGTTTCATAAGACGCAATTCCCCCCATAAAAGTAAGTGTGTGTGTGTTTGTGGGGAGTGGAGGGGTTGGTGACAGTGCGTCTTATGGAGCAAATACACAGTAGACTCCGGGGAGTGGTGAATACAGTGCTCCTGGTGCTGGCTATACTCACTGTGCCATGGTCTTCTCTGTGCACCACGCTGCACTGTCCTGACTGCGTACAACATCAGGACGTAGTGTGCGCACCATGACCAAACACTGCAACGGCAGGTCATAGTGCAGGGAGGTGCCGCTAGAAGATTAGGGAGCAGTGAGTGCAGATAGAGTGCAGCACAGTCCAGGACTGGAGAGGTAAGTTCATTTATTTTTATTTGTGTCTGATGAGGTCATGAGGATCTGATGAAGATCTGATCTGATGTCTAATGAGGAATGGAGGGTTAGGGTTATGAGGGTTGAGGATTGGGGGCCTGATCTAAGGTTTGATGTGGATTGGCTGATCTATGGTCTGATAAATATTTTTTTCTCATTTTTCTCATCTAAATCTTATGATCAGGTGTATCTTATGAAGCGATAAATTGGTACATATTTTTGCTTTTCATTTTAATCAATTTCATTTTAGGGTGGAAAGCAAGAAAAAAGACACTGATTAGATAAAACCACGAATCCTTATGATTTTAAGGATATCGAATGTGGAGATTATTTTGTTGTATTTTATGGTTTTTTATTTTACTTTTTTGTTTTATTTTTACATTATTTCGATTTTTTTTATTTTATGTTTTTTTTTGTCCTATACAGAGGCTTTAATTTTTTTTCTTTAAATTTTCTGTTACTTCTGATATGGTGAACTGCAGAATTGGTAAATTGGAATTAGTAATGTCTGAGGAGGACTATGACGTACTGGGAATAACTGAGACATGGCTGGATGATAGCTATGACTGGCGGTTAACGTACAGGGTTACAGTCTGTTTAGAAAGGATCATGAAAACCCCGGGGGGGGGGGGTGGGGTCTGCCTTTATGTAAAGTCCTGTCTAAAGCCCACATTCCGGGAAGATATAAGGGAGGGATATGAAGATGTGGAGTCACTGTGGGTAGAAATACATGGAGGCAAAAACAATAATAAAATAATGATAGAAGTTTATTATGAGCCACCTAATATACCAGAGTCCACAGAAAAACTACTACCAAATGAAATAGACGAGGGGCAAATCATAATGAGGTTGTTATTATGGGGGACTTCAACTGCCCAGATATAGACTGGGAAACTGAAACCCGCATATCTGATAAAGGAAACAGGTTCTTGGTAGAGTTGAGCGAATCCTAAAAGATTCGAGGATTCAGAATTCGGCCCGAATTTTTCGCGGGATTCGTGGGTTCGGGCCGAATTACGAATCCCATTAAAGTCTATGGGAGACCCGAATATTTTTGCAGGGGCCAAAGGTTCTGCACAGTCAAGTTTGCCCCAACATCTGAAAACCTCAGAAAATGATGGAAACACCTTGGAAATGCATAGGAAACACCAGGGGCAGCATGTAGGGATGCCTCTGAGGCTCCCTAATTGCACCATTTTTTCTAAATCTGGCCAATAGTCTGGCGAAGACCCCAAGGCAATTTTCAGGGACACGGTAATGGTGACCCACTTAAAAATGCTGCCTGACAACCTGGCGGTGAACCCCTGATTGTCTGTCTTTCAATAAGATTGCAGTGTAAAGCATGGTGGTGAGCCTCAGTAATAAGATTGCAGTGTAAAGCATGGTGGTGAGCCTCAGTATGACTTTTTAGATGGAGATTGCATGTGGTCACGTACTCCCTGGAAACCCATAGTCACCCCTTCTCTGATGTGCTACCCCAGAACATTCTCTGCCACAATTCGCAAGACCTTTTGCAGTCTCAGTGTGCTGACAGTGGGGATTTACCAGTGTTGTCTGAGGAGGTGGTGGACAATGGCGAGACACAGGTGTCGGGGGGTGAGGTAGTTGAAAGTGAAGCAAGTTACAGTGGGGACTCCTTGGGGGGACTTTCTCATGATGGGACAGATTCAACTTGGGTGGATCAGGCACAGGAACAGATCAAATATTTTTTTTTTAACTTGTTGTGTTTATTTAACTTTTATTTAGCACAAATAACCACAGAGATATTTATTCGTTCTCTTCTCTGCGCAGTCTGGCGTTGGGGTTCGTCACTTTGATGGCGAGCTGTGCCGCTCTCTCCACAATGGTCTTTCGGTTCTTTGAGGAGACGTTGTGGGCGATTTCTGCACAGAAGGACTTGTTGCTCATCAACAGAACCTCGAGCTCCTTGACATTGTGGACCAGGAATTTGCGGAACCCTGTGGGCAGCATGTGTTTGGTCTTCTTGTTGCTACCGTACCCAATGTTGGGCATCAGGATCTGCCCCTTGAACCTCCTGCGGGCTCTGTTGTCAATACCTCTGGGTTTACGCCAGTTACGCTTAATCTTTACATAACGGTCTGATTGGTGGTGGATGAACTTCTTCGTCCACTTCTTGACGATCCTGGGCTTAATGAGGGGACGGAGAGCCGCCATGATACCGGTTCGGAGCGTCCGCCTTCTCCGCAGACAGCCCGAGGAAGAGAGCGGAACAGATCAATTTTAAGTGTGAGGCAACATCAGCACCACAACCGCTTGGGAGAGGCAGTGGGCATTGTGTTTAGAAAGGCTGATGGGCTTCCGTCAGCACTGTGTGTATAGAACCCCATGGCCTTTCATAAAAAATTTGGTTACAAAGCCGCATGACTCCTGAAAAATTGTTTTTAGAAAGCCAGATGACTTTCCTGAAAAATTGTTAGTAGGAAGCCGGATGACTTTCCTTAAAAATAGTTGCATATGCGTCTGTGTCGTACTGTCTTGCTGGGGTTTAAGAAACTTGGCAAAAGCATGGAATAGTGTACCCCTGCCCTTGGCGCCTACACTGACTTTCCCCCTCCTCTCCTCTCCAACTTCAGCCACTGCAGTCCGCCCCCTGTTGCTCGACTGGTCGGGAAAGGCCTGTAGCAGTTTCTGAACCAGGGCCTTGTGGTAGAAAGTGACTCGGGTGCTCCTTTCCTCCACAGGTATAAGTTGGGCAAAGTTGTCCTTGTAGCATGGGTCAAGGAGGGTGTACACCCAATAGTCATTGGTGGACAGTATCCTCTTGACCCGGGGATCACGACAAAGACAGCCAAGCATAAAGTCTGCCATGTGCCCTACTGTGCCAACACGCAAGCCTTCAGCCTCCTCACTTAGCGGACTCTCCATCTCCTCCTCCCCCCTTCCTCCGACCCCAATTCATCCTCCGCAGCCCATACCCGCTCAACAGGTAGCATGGAATCACCCCCTGATGCATGGTTCCCAAGAGTTTCTTCCTCCTCCTCCTCAGCCTCCTCCTCAGTTGCGCGCTGCGAAACTGACAACAGGGTGCTCTCAATGTCACTGTCTTCCCATACCTCCTGTGACACTGCTGAATCCTCAGATCTTAGGTTCCTCAAGGAGTTCTGGATGAGGCACAACAGAGGGAATGGTGACACTGATGATGTGTGCGTCACCACTGACCATCTCTGTTGCCTCCTCAAAGGGACCTAAGACCTGGCAGATGCCAGCCATCCACGTCCACTCCTCAGCATAGACATGAGGAAGCTGACCTGGCCTGACTACCACCTCGGGGGATCAGCTGGCAGTCTACAACTGCCCTGCGTTGTAGGTACACCCTGGCTAGCATGTGTAACGTCGAATTCCAACGCGTGGGAACGTCACACAGCCAGCCGGTGAACAGGGAGTTGTAGCCGCCCTTGCACAGTCCTGAGGGTCGCGGCATCGGTGGTGGACTTGCGAAAATGGGCGCATATGCGCCGCACCTTGGTGAAGCAACTCACTCAACTGGGGGTAGGTCTTGAGGAACTGATGGACCACCAAGTTGAGCACGTGGGCCATGCATGGCACGTGAGTCAGCCCACCAAGATGCAGAGCCGCCACCCAGGTTACGCCCATTATCGCAGACCACCATTCCTGGCTGAAGGTTCAGCGGCGCCAGCCACACATTGGTCTGCCCCCTGATGCCCTGTAAGAGCTCTTCAGCCGTGTGCCTCTTATCCCCCAGGCTCAGCAGTTTCAGGACTTCCTGCTGTCGCTTTCCTACCACAGTGCTGAAACTGCTGGCCATCGAGGAAATGAGACTTGACGATTGGGGCATCACTGCCACTTTGGAGGAGGAGGTGGAGGCATAATGTGCCGGAGACACACAGACGGAACTATGTCCCGCAATTCGTGTGTGGGGTAGCACATGTGCAGCCCCACGATCGGTCTCTGACCCAGCCTCCACCAGATTGACCCAATGTGCCGTGAAGGAGATGTAATGTCCCTGGCCACCGGTACTCGTCCACGTATCTGTGCTCATGTGGACTTTACCACAAACCGCCTTTTTGAGAGCGTGGGCGATGTTCTCAGACACATGCCGGTGCAGGGCGGGGACGGCACATCGGGCAAAATAGTGTCGGCTGGGGACAGAGTAACGGGGGGCTGCCGCCTCCATAAGGTTGCGGAAGGATTCTGTCTCCACAAGCCTGTACGGCAACATTTCCAAACTAATCAGCTTGGCGATGTGCACATTTAGAGCTTGCGCATGGGGGTGGGTGGCTGCGTACTTGCGCTTGCGTTCAAATGTCTGCGGTAGAGGCACTGGACACATGAGTGGAGGAGAGGGAGGGAGAAGGAGCTGGAGGGGTCCTTTAGGGGCTGGAGGCTGCAACGTCCTGGCTTGGACGAGACACAGTTGCTGGACTAACTGTTTCAACGTCACCAGCTGACAGAAGTGCAAACCATTTGGTGGGGTGTTTTCTCTCCAAATGTTTGCGCAGGCTACTAGTGGTCAGGTTGTTGCGTTTTGAACCCCTGCTTATTGACATGTGGCACAGATTGCACACCGCCAAACGAGGATCGGCCTCATCATCCTTAAAGTACTCCCAAACTAAGGAGTGGCGCATAGTACGGGCTGGAGCGTGACCTCTAGGAGCACTTGGGGAAGTAGTGACTCGGCCCTGGCTTCTCCCTCATCGCAGCCCTCTGGCTCTCTCAACAGCTTGTGGTGCTGATGTCGTCTCACAGTCTGAACCACTGACTCCAGTTGCCTCATCCACCCAAGTAGGATCTGTCCCCTCATCATCCCCCAGGTCTTCCTCAGACTCCACAGTGACGTCCCTGACAACTACCTCCGACAACAAGATGACAACAAGACAAGGAGCTGGTGGAAGATGTCTCATCGTCATCTTCCACCAGCTCCTCAGACGCCACTGCTAACTCCCACTCTCATAACCGGGAGACTGCAAAAGGTCCTGAGATCAGGCATAGCAGCTGTCCACTGCCACATCAGGAAGTCGTGCTGAAGAGTTCCATGGATAAATTTTGTCCTTGGGACATACCCCTAGAGGGTTCTGGCTGGGAGAAGGAGGGCGAGTTGGAGGACA
>ONZH01004580.1:0-35786 GCA_900303285.1 Rhinella marina | reverse complement strand
ACTTGCTGGCTGCACCGCTGCCTCACGCGCAAGCTGTCAGTCTCGTCTGCAGATGATGATAAGGATGAAGAAGCCCTTGCTTCACCCGGCTCCCAAGTGCGATCGGCTACATCATCATCAACTACAGTTTGCACGTGGCTAATGTCCTCCTCAACTGTCTCTGTGTACAAAGCCTGATCGCTCTCAACATCACCTACCACTACACTCTCCTCATCAGTATTTGACCGCCTACTGGAAGGAGCGGATTTCTGCCCCACCTCTTGGCTTCCCAGTAGCTGCTGACTGTCCTCAAGTAGTTCGTCCTCGCTGTATAGTGGCTCAGAGCCCACAGCATATAGTACTTCTCTGGCTGAGGGAACCGAATAGGACAGAGGCAGGTTAAGGACAGGTGAGGGCAGTGGAGGTGCTCGAGGCCCATGCCAACGAAGGGTTGTATTTGACGAACTCACCGACTCTTGGCTGGGGGTGTCTGATGTCATCTGGGAGGAAGTGGATGACCGAGTCAACCATTCAAGAACTGCTGGGTTGGTGGTCAACAAACGACTGCTAGATGACACCGGTAGCTCTGGCCTCGCCAAGTGACCCCTAAGGCCACGTCCCCAACCTCTGCCGCGATCTGTGCCTATTCTAGAAACATTTGTGGCACTGCCCCTCCCCTGTGAAGGGCCTGTCACCGCTCTGTCTGACATACTGATTGATTACAAATTTAAAATAAAAGGAAATTAAAAATCCACCTAAAAAAATTTACTTTGCTCACTGCCTCACACAACGACCTATTTATTTGAGAAATATCGTCACCCACAGCGTGGGTTAACAATGGGTTGCTGAACTGCAGTACAATGTGTTACTGCACAGAACTACACACTATATGACAATTTTCTTTTTCTATGGCAAATGAGGCCACTAATACTTTTTTAAAAGTAACACTGACAACCCCACAAACTCAGATTCAGTATTTTTTTTAAATAATATTCACTGTCTACCTTACAACAATGTCACGCTTTTCTGCTTGGATAGCGAATGAGGCCTAAAATACTTATTTAAAAGTAACACTGACAACCCCCACAAACTCAGATTCACTATTTTTTTTAATGATATTCACTGACTCCCTTACAGCAATATCACGCTTATCTGTTTGGATGGCGAATGAGGCTTAAAATACATATGTATAACTAACCACCCCACAAACTGAGATATATATATATTTTTTTAAATGATATTCACTGCCTACCTTACAACAATGTCACGCTTTTCTGCTTGGATGGCGAATGAGGCCTAAAATACTTATTTAAAACTAAAACTAATAACCCCACAAAATGAGATTCACTTTTTTTTTATTTATTTATTTATTTATTTTTTTTTTAATGTACCCCTAAACAAGGTTCTGGCCCTCTTTCACTGCACTGCACTGCAAAAAAGTGACACTAGTGGTGCTTCTTTGCATGAAGCACCCCAAAACAGCCTTCTGAAGACAGCAGTGTATATGGATAGCGATTCACTGTCTGATTTTCTGTCCACAAATCGTCCCTCTCCTATCCCTGCAATTCAGGTTATCTATCCCTGATCTCTTTTCTTGTATTTTGAAACATTTTCCTATCACTTGCCCTCTCTCCTGACGTCTGTCTCTGGTCTAACATGAAGCGCTGATTCATAGGGCTGTGACATCACAGGCCGGCCATTTTAGAAAAAAAAAAAAAAAAGATTCGTTACTATGAATCGCCAGGAAATTTGCATTTGTTCTGAATCGAATTTTCCATGAAATTTGTAACGAATTCCACTTCGTCAGCTTCGATTCGCTCATCTCTAGTCCCAAACCGTCATTTCTTTGCCAAAAAGTCAGTCCCAGCCCTGCACAAATATGTAGAAGAGAAGGTGGCCCAGTACTTGAGCCTGTCGGTGTCTGCCAAAGTGCACGGCAGCGCCGACGTGTGGAGTTGTAACTACGGTCAAGGCCAGTACATGTCCTATATGGCCCACTGGGTCAATGTGCTTCCTGCCCAGCCACACGAGCAACTTGGACAGGTGACCCAACTTTCTCCTCCTCGTTGTCAAACTGCTGATCCTGCGCTAATGTCCAGCTCCTTCTCTACCACCTCAGCCTCCACTGCAGGGCCAAGTCATAGTGCTCCTCCAGTGTACCACATGTGCAGGGCACGGCGGTGTCATGCAGTTCTACGCCTGGTTTGCCTGGGCGAACAAAGTAACACAGGGGAAGAACTGCCCCGCGTCATGAAAGAAGAAATCGATTGCTGACTTTTTCCGAGACTACTAAAAATCGGAACAATGGTGACAGATTTCTGAAAGAACATGGTATCCGCACTGCGCCAAGGAGGGCTGAGCCATGTGCCCTGCATGGCGCACGTATTTAATCTGGTTGTCAAATGGTTCCTCAAGTCTTATACCCAACTGCAAAACATTCTAAAAATGGCCAGGAAACTTTGCATGCACTTCAGTCATTCCTACAGCGCCAAGCACACCCTCCTTGCGCTGCAGCGGCAGAGTGGCGTCCCCCAACATAGGCTGATATGTGACGTTTCCACCCGTTGAAATTCTACCCTTCATATGTTGGACCGACTGTACGAACAGAAAAAGGCCATAAACTATTTCTTAATGATCCAAGCAGACAGGAGTACTCCCCTATGTAATTTTGATGTCAGCCAGTGGCAGCTCATGCGTGACACCTGCCGCTTGCTCAGGCCCTTTGAGAAGGCCACATTGTTTGTCAGTCGCCAGGACTATGGTATGAACAACGTCATTCCACTGCTTCATGTCCTGGAACAGATGCTACAAAATCTTTCTGGTCAGGGTACTGGAGACAAGGAGTCCGGTGGGGGCTGAACTGGAGGAGGACATTGGAGCACAAGCATTTAGTGGTTTTTGTACCCAGGTGACAGAAGAGGAGGAGCAGGAGCAGCCAGAGGAGGTAGAGGGAGATGAGGAAGATGAGGCAGATGACCGAGAGGCAGTATACAGTGGAGTTGGAGGCAGGAAGTCCCTCCGAGTCACTTGCGCAAATGGCCCGATGCATGCTCACTTGCTTACGTAGTGACAGCCGAATATTCACCATATGTCAAAGGGATTACTTCTGGCTCTGTACCCTCTTGGACCCTCGCTACCGGTCTAAAATGGGGACCTTTTTTTCACCTGCTGAGAGGGAGGGCAAACTGAAGTACTATAGATACATCCTATGTAGTCAGTTGGCTGCTGCCTATTTGCATCATCGTCCATCCTCTCGCAGGTCTGAGCGGGGGGTCCCTCAGTGTTCACGTACCACTGCCATGGCTGCTGTGGGGGGGGGGTCGGGGGTTAGGAGCAGTACCAGCTCCATCAGCAGCAACTTGAGTCTGGAGTTGCTGATGAGCAGCTTTCTTCACCCGCCAAGTGCGGAAAGTACTCACCAGAAGCAGCAGGTAGACCAGAAGCAGACCCTGAACCAGCAGGTGATGGCCTACTTGGACAGCACCCTGCCACCCCACATTGAAGATCCGCTGGACTACTGGGCAGCCAAACTGGATTTGTGGCCGCAACTTGCCAATTTTGCACTGGAGAAGCTGTCCTGCCCGGCTAGTAGTGTGGAATCAGAGTGGGTGTTCAGTGCGGCGGGGGCCATAGTTACCCCAAGGAGAACTCTCCTGTCCTTCCAAAATGTGGAAAGACTGACCTTTGTCAAGATGAATCAGGCGTGGATCAGCCAGGATTTCCACCCACCAACGCCTGATGCATCAGATTAGATCAGCCACGATGCGTCACCCAAACCTTGACAAATGAGACTGCATTTTTCAGGCTACCTGCCTCAGCCACTCTTATGATGCTGCCACCCGCCAGATGCCACACATCTACCAGCTGCTCCTTCTACCACCCAGCATCTTTACCAGTGACTGGTATTGCCACCCACCTCTCCACTCTGTCACTGACCCAATATATAGCCTTCTGATGCTGCTGCCACCTCAACAATCAGGTCTCCTCATGCTGCTCCTGCTGTCACCTCCAGGCTATGTCACCGTGCCACTCTGTGGCCTGATCATGCTGCTGCTGCCTCCACACGCTGTGTCCTAGCTGCCTCTACCTCCATATTATATAATTGTGCCACTCTGTGGCCTACTCATGCTGCTGCCGCCGCCTCGGCACGCTGTGTCCTAGCTGCCCGACCTCCAAATTATGTAATTGTGCCACTCTACGGTATGCTGCTGCTGCCGCCGCCTCCACACGCTGTGTCCTAGCTGCCGCTACCTCCAAATTATGTAATTGTGCCACTCTGGCCTACTCATGCTGCTGCCGCCGCCTCCACGCGCTGTGTCCTAACTCCCGCTACCTACAAATTATGTAATTGTGCCACTCTATGGCCTACTCCTGCTGCTGCCGCCGCCTCCACACGCTGTGTCCTAGCTGCCTCTGCCTCCAAATTATGTAATTGTGCCACTCTGTGGCCTACTCACGCTGCTGCCGCCGCCTCTGTACGCTGTGTCCAGCTGCCGCAACCTCCAAATTATGTAATTGTGCCACTCTACAGTTTGCTGCTGCTGCTACGACCGCCTCCACACGCTGTGTCCTAGCTGCCGCTACCTCCAAATTATGTAATTGTGCCACTCTGTGACCTACTCATGCTGCTGCCGCCGCCTCCACACGCTGTGTCCTAGCTGCCGCTACCTCCAAATTATGTAATTGTGCCACTCTGTGGCCTACTCATGCTGCTGCCGCCGCCTCCGCACTCTGTGTCCTAGCTGCCGCTACCTCCAAATTAGGTAATTGTGCCACTCTACGGTATGTTGCATTTCAATTTTTATGACTCCTGCTGCCTCTCCCACTCTGTGGCCTTAAAAAGTATTTGACTGCTGCCTCTTGCAGCGGCTGTTATGCTGCCACTCGTTGACCTAGTAAATGTATTCGACTGCTGCTGCCTCTTGCAGCTGCTGTTACGGTGCCACTCTGTGGCCTTGAAATTTGTTCGACTGCTGCCTCTTGCTGCTGCTGTTACGGTGCCCCTCTGTGGCCTTGACATTTGTTCGACTGCTGTCTCTTGCAGCTGCAGTTACGGTGCGACTCTGTGGCCTTGAAATTTGTTCGACTGCTGCCTATTGCCGCTGCTGTTACGGTGCCATTTTGTGGCCTTGAAATTTGTTCGACTGCTGCTGCCTCTTGCAGCTGCTGTTATGATGCCACTCTGTGGCCTTGAAATTTGTTCAACTGCTGCCTCTTGCAGCTGCTGTTACGGTGCCACTCTGTGGCCTTAAAATTTGTTCAACTGATGCCTCTTGCAGCTGCTGTTACGGTGCCCCTCTGTTGCCTTGAAATTTGTTCGACTGCTGCCTCTTGCAGCTGCTTTTACGGTGCCACTCGTTGGCCTTCTAAGTGTATTCGACTGCTGCTGCCTCTTGCAGCTGCTGTTACGGTGCCACTCTGTGGCCTTGAAATTTGTTTGACTGCTGCCTCTTGCAGCTGCTGTTACGGTGCCACTCGTTGGCCTACTAAATGTATTCGACTGCTGCTGCCACTTGCAGCTGCTGTTACTGTGCCACTCTGTGGCCTTGAAATTTGTTCGACTGCTGCCTCTTGCAGCTGCTGCTACGCATTGTATGCTAATGCGTACGAATTTGTATGCTAATGCATACACATTTGAACGCTGATGCGTACGCATTGTGCGCTAATGCGTACAAATTCAGTTAATTAGCATACTTTTACGAGCGAAAGGAGTAAAAGAGGAGAATTCGCAATTCTGACCTTTTTCTATTAACCAGACACCCTCCCCTCTTCCGCCTGGTTTAGTCCCATTGACTAACATTATGCTCGAGTGCTCTGCCAGAGCACCCGAGCATACGAGCACAGAGGTGCTCGCTCAACACTACTCCCTATGCGTTTTACTGCAAGGCACAGTGTTCTACACCACTATCCAGGCTCTCTGCAGCCCGGAAGTAGCCGTTTTTTAACGCAATTTGCCACAAATTTATTTGGATCGAAGCGAATCTTTTCGGAGAATTCGGTGAACCAGCCAAATCGAATTTTTGAAAAATTTGCTCATCTCTATTCATGATGTTCCGGTTGTCTCTCAGTTTCCACCGGTGAAGTAGGAGTATGGATCTGTGTCTCATCGGAATATACTGACCTATGCTCCTCTTCCAGATTGTCCACAGTGCTGTGATTGAAAATAAAAGACAAACATTAGTTTACAAAACACAAAAGTAAGATTATCCATAATTTTTTGGGCCTAAAACATTTAAATTTTTAATTTACAAAATTAAATTCCAGAAGGAAAAACAAGACTCACTATAGCAGTGATAAGATTATTTTACACTCACATATAATGTACTACATTTTAAAAAATGAAAATAAATGTGAATAAATATATACTTACGGCCGTAATTCCATTACATCCTTTAAAAATCTTAGCTGCAGCGTATATAAATAGGGTCTCTTCTTTCCCCCAGCATCACCACTACATGATGCATCATTCAATTCTCGCCGAAATTGTTCTTGGGTGCTATTCCACCTTGTCTTCACATTTTTTACTAAAAAAAAAAAAAAATACAAAAAAAAAAAATGTATAAATGAAAAAAATATAACAGACTTGTTGGTTATCATGGATCACATACTTTACTGTGCACTGCAGGGGTTGTGGCATACTCTAGCAGGCACTGCAGGGGTTGTCGCATACTTTAGCAGGCACTGCAGGGGTTCTCGCATACTTTAGGGAGCAGAGCGGGGGAGGGGGGGCGACATACTTTATGGTGCACTGCAGGGGGGGCCTATACTTAAGGTTGCACTCCAGGGGGGCCACATACTGTAGGGTGCACTGGAGGAGGGGGCACATACTTTTATATAGGAGCTACATATACCCATGTTCCTCCGCTGGGCCTTGCTTCCTTTATCCTACGACTCAAGATTCAGCAGTCGGCTTATTTCTTCCCATGTCGCATCTTTCTTGATGCGGTCATGGTACATATCAGAGCGGGTGTCCCATAATTTGGGCTGCTCTTGAACCAATACAATGAGGTTTTCAACATTGATGTAGGACATCACTAGGCCGTTTGTACTCCAACTCTCTGTTCTTCCTGGGCCTGAGTTGCTGCACCATGTGACCAAGAAGGTGTTTCCATTCAGGCAAGGCGTCCGCAAAATACAGATGACATATAGATGCATTCCGTATCTTGTCCGTGTTTTCTGCGGACCCATTGACTTGAATGGGGCCGCGGACAATTATTTGCGGCAGGAAATAGGACATGTTCTAAAAAAAAAGGCACGGACACACGGAACGGACATGACACAGATGACCTCTAAAAGGTCTCTGCAATTTTGGAGGACTCATAGGAATGAATGGATCCGTTCATGATCCGCAAAATTGCGGATCGGACGCGGAAGAAAATTACAGTCGTGTGAATGCACCCTGAAGCAGTTTTAAAAATTTAAACTGTAAATTTGTGCTTCATTCTCAATTTCAGAGAGCAGTGAATTCTGTGAGCTAGGATGCCAGTTGCACAATTGGATCCATGGTCAAACATTCTGACAAAGTAATATGCTTCAGCAAATGACATAACTTGATGTTAAGGATAACTGTCATTGAGTCACAAATTAATTGTTAGACTTTATTATTGATATGACTTTGTCACAATTTTAACAGTATCATTGATGTATGATGTATAGATGAACACCATAAATAATGTGAACCGTTCCTGTGTGGTTTCACAGTCAGTGCTCAAAATAATAACTACCGGTGGGCCAAAGGCCTTCTAGTCCAATGTTAGGTGGGTCTAAGACTAGTTTTACACTAGCGCATGTACATCTGGAACAGACTGCTGATTATCTCTATAACAGTGACAATAGCAGCTCCATGACACAATGAGGCAACCTGCAAAAAAATAAAAAACATCTGTTGTTACCCAACCTCTCTGTCTCTTTTTCCAAACTTGGTAGGTTTATTCAAATGCGGGGGTAAACGTTGTCTGTGTTGTTTTAACATTAGCCATGGTGCTACCTCCTTTTGTTCGCAGGTGGAATATCTCAGATAAAAAGTTTTCTAAACTGTGCTAGCACCTTTGGGATTTATCTCCTGCAATTTTTATTCGGCCTCCAGTACGTGGACCGCATAATACAGACCATGCTTTTAAGTATGAATAAACACAGATCAAACATCCAGAAGGGTGTCACAAATCACAGTGTCTCAAGACACTTTCTGTCAGTTCACAATAAAGAAATATCAGACCTTCAAATGATTATTTTGGAACAAATCAGTGATTTGATACACTCATACATACAGTGATTTCATATACTCATAAAATGTGAATCCTTTGGGATTTTCAAATTGAACACCCTGGTACCTTTTGGGTTAAATGAAACCATTGATCATGTTAAATTATAATTATTCATCTCAGTGGATTTGTTTGTCTGACATGTGCCTGAGGACTGACCCACTCTCAAAACGCATAGCACTGTTTGCACTTTATTTTACATGTCTTTTTTAATAAATTAGTCAAACAGAGGAGCACCCTGGAATCTCCCTTTTGCCTTCCTTTTATCCTAATTGTATCAGAATCCTTGTTTCCGTAGAATAGAGCTGCATCTGGTTGGCGTCTGTTTCCATTCTGACCTGTATGTGCTTAGCAGTGTTGTGCCGCCTTATGTACAACCTTATCTGTTAAGCCTTACTCTCTTCTGGGCATTTGGTTTACTAATGGTCCCCACACTGTGTAGTGCCCCGCTATTCCTCTTTTCAATAGTGGCCCCTTGACAGAGTGGGGAGAGCGGCAGCAGTGGCACTACCAGTGACAGTAGTGGCCCCATGACAGAGTAGGGCGGATAGCAGCAGCGGCAGTATCAGGGACAATAATGGTCCCATAACAGATTGGGGTTGGTTGCCAACAGCAGTGGCAGTAACAGGGACAATAGTGGCCCAATGACAGAGTGGGCAGGGTACAGCTGCAGTGACCATAGTGGACCCATGACAGGTTGGGGGGGAGGGGGAGGCAGCAGCAGTGGCAGTAAGGCTGTGTTCATATCACTGTTTATTTTTCCGTTCTTCTGATCCGTTAGAAAAACAGAAAACAAAAAACAAAAAAAGAAACAAATCCTGTATTTTGAGCATCTATAAAGCCTCTTTCAGACATTCAGTATTTGGTCAGTATTTTGTATCAGTATTTAATCAGTAACTGTAAGCCAAAACCAGGAGAATAGAGATAAAATGTAGTAGAATTATTTGTATCTCTTCAGTGTTTTGCATCAAATACTGATGCAAAATACTGACTGTGTGAAAGAGGCCTTAGGTCTATTATTTCCATCTATTTTAGACATTTGCATCTGAAATCAGTTTTTGTTAACAAGGAAAAAAGTCCTGCATGCAGGACTTTAATGACCTCTTTCACACAGTCAGTATTTGGTCAGTATTTTGAATCCCTATTTGATCAGTATTTGTAAGCCAAAAACAGCAGAGGGTCCAAAATGGAGTTCAAATTTAATGAAAATATTTGCATCTCATCTGCGTTTTGAACCCACTTCTGCTTTTGGCTTACAAATTCTGATCAAATACTGAAGCAAAATACTGACCAACATTGACCATGTGACAGGCCTTATGCTCAATTTGCATCCGTTTTGGCCATTTATGTCTGAAATAATTTTTTTAAAGGAAAAAAAAAAAGTCCTGCATGCAGGATTTTAATGGCCTCATGCACACGGTCAGTATTTGGTCAGTATTTTGCATCAGTTTTTGTAAGCCAAAAATGGGAGTGGATCCAAAACAAAGTTAAAATGCAATGGAAATATCTCGGTTTTTGACCAACTCCTTCTTTTGGCTTAGAAATATAGACCAAATACTGACCGAATACTGACAGTGTGAAAGAGGCCTCACAGATGTTCAAAATACAGGATCCTTTTTTTTTCTCTTCTTCTGACAGATCAGAAGAACAGAAAAATAAATGGTGAAAACAATCAAACAAGGACAATAGTGGCCCCATGAGTAGAGTGGGGGGGTGGAGCAACAGTGACATACAGCACAAAATGGTGGCAGATCACAGTAGTAGCAGAACCCAACAGCAGTCTGATAGCGAGGCCCAGTGGCATGCATAACTTTTAAAAAATGTAACATGTGCTGTACATATCAGTAGGCCAAGAAGCCCCATAGTAAGAATGGCAGAAGAGGTAGCAGGTGGGTGGCATCAGACAGATGGCAGCATCAGAATGGTGGAAGCAGCTTGTGGCCACGAGTAACAGCGCATTTTTCAGAATATTCGGGTGTGGCATCACACGGAATGATCTATTCTGTTGCATCAGGCACCGGTGTCTGAAAATCCTGGTTGATCCACACCTGATTCATCTTTATGAAGGTTAGTCTCTCATTTTTGGAGGAAAGGTGAGTTCTCTTAGGGGTAACTATGCCCCCTGCCGCACTTAACACCCATTCTGATGCCACACTACTGGCTGGCCAAGAAAGCATGCCCTTGGAAAAACTCAGTGAGTTGAGCCCACAATTCAAGTTTCCATGCTCAGTAGTCCAGGGGATCTTGGATTAGGGGTGACAGGGTGCATTCCAAATGCCACCACCTGCTGGTTGAGGTTCTGATGCATGTCCTGCTGTTGGGTGGTTTCTTCAGAAGGCAGCTGAAGAAAACTGCTCATCAGAGACTCCAGACTGAATTTACTACATACAGAAATGGTGCTGCCCCCCACCACTCATCATGGCAGTGGAATGTGAGCACAGAGGATCCCCTCGGTCAGACCTTCCTGAGGACGGGTGATGGTGTTCATAGGCAGAAACCAACTGACTACACTGCATGTCTGTATATTAGTCCATTTTTGCACCCCCATCAAAAGGTCTAAAAAATGTTCCCATTTTTGTCTGGTTGTGAGGGTCTATCATCCCTCTGCCGAATCCTGACAATGCGGAAGCCACTACAAAAACAAGAAAACATGCATCTGGCCATTTGTGGATGGAACTCAGAGGGCCTCCCTGCCTCCATCTCCACTGCATACCGCCATGGTCATCTGCGTCGTCTTTTTCATCGCCATCCGGCGCCTCGCGCACCTCTAGCTTCTATTGCTTGGGCAGATAAACCAACTATTTGTGTATAGAAAAAAAAGAGACATTTCAGTCAGCACATCCCAGAGTGCAGGTGCTGGTTGCTATGGCTAAATACATGTCAAAGGAGAATACATAAAATACAACCGCACACTGCTGCCAGATAAAGCACAAAACGCTAAAATGATATAGACATGACATGTATTTAGCCATAGCAACCAGCACCTGCACTCTGGGATGTGCTGACTGAAATTTCTCTATTTTTTTCCTTTACAAGTTTGTACTGGAGGTGTGGCTACTCCATTTGGTCATGCACTCCAGACCAGCCCATTTGCCCCACAGGTTGTTTTTAATCAGTGCAACTATAAAGCCGAGTGATTCGGCATGCATGTTAGTGTCTGCACTCCTGAACTAGGGGAGGCCTTTGAAGCACCAGAAATGGCAAAAGGCAAGTGGACATTACGTGCATGTGGAACAAAACACCCCCTGATTATATGGAAGCCAAGTCTGGCACGTAACAGGTAGGACATAGTGTTAGGTTCCCATTCTGCAGAGACCACCTTGACGATCCGGTGAATGGGCTCAGATAATTTTGTACAAAATATATTTGCCAAGAGTCTCTATTTATCAAACAAGCATAGCATGAGCTTTGGAATACTCTATATCATTATGGCATTTTGTGCTTTATCTGGCAGCAGTGTGCGGTTGTATTTTATGTATTCTCCTTAGTTGTGTATAGAATTAATTGGCATTTATGTCCTCATCCTCCTCCTCTGCTAGTTCAGCCTCCTCAGGGCTCAGGTGGCCATGAGATGTAGGTGCCACGTCGTCTGTCCCATCGCCATTTAGATTTGTCTGTAGTTCTGCCGAATGACAAATAAAGTGGCCTCTTCAAAGGGCCTGAGCAAATGACATGTGTCACGCATGAGCTGCCATTGGCTAATGTGGAACTTACACCGGGGCGTAGACCTGTCTGTCTGCGGCATTAAGAAATCATTGACTGCCTTCCTCTACTCATACAGGGGGTCTAAAATATGGACCATGGAGTTCCAATAGATGGAAAAGTTGCATATTAGGTCATATTGAGGAGGAGAATTTGCCTTTGCAGCTCAAGGAGGGCATGTTTTACATGACACTGAAGTGTATGCACAGTTTCATAGACATTTTTAACAGCTCTTGCAGTTCAATGGAAGACTTGAGGAACCGAGTGATAACAAGATTGAAGATGTGCACCACGCAGGGCACATGGGTCAGCCCTCCCTGACACAGTGCAGGCAAAATGTTCGTCCGGTTATCAGTAACCATGGTTCCTATCTCCAAATGGCAAGGAGACAGCTAGTGTTCGATTTCTTTATTGATGATGCTGAGCAATTCCTCCCTGATGTGACTTGGTTTGCCAAGGCTAACCAGGTGCTGAACCATGTGACAAAGCCTAGCTTTACATAGATGATATGATGGAGGACCACTGTGAACTGTGCCTAGATGGGAGGGTGAGGACAAGGTGGAGGATGAGGAGACAGAGAAGGACATTGGCACAGAAATCCCACGATTACAACATGGAGGCGGCATTGCCATCACCTAGCCAAGTTGCTGGTTTGCCTGGCCTGCAACAACATTTACCCAGTGGACTGTGAACAACACATATTGGACTGGCCCACCTTCTGTTCAATGTACGCCAGCTTCTGCACCGCTGTTAAAATAAGTGATGAGGCATATGAGGAGAAGGAGCATCAGGAATAGAGATGAGCGAATCTACTAGTCGATTCGTTGATTTGTATCGAATCTTGGGATTTTTCAGCTGCGAAGCGAATCCGAATTTCCTTGGATTCGCTTCATATTATTCGTAAACGTATGCAAAATTTGACACGCTAACTATACGTACGATACGTATGACCGTACGAAACGTACGCATTATGCGTGAGCGGCACAAGTTCGCAAGAGCGGGAAAGTGAAGATACGCCCCCCTCCGAACTGGAAAAAAACAGCCCACTGGGGATCTAACTATTTGCACGTATAGGGAGTGAAGACTCCTCCCTCAGTACTCCACCCTCCTCTGAGTTACGCAGTCTAAACCAGTTTAGACCAGTGCTGACTGCTGACCTGGAAGCAAGCAAGGAAGCAAGCATGGCTCCAAAAAAGAAGTGTGACCTGCTGCGGCCCAACTGGAATGAGATGTGTTTTGGGGATGAGTTTCCATAACCACCGCCAGCTACAGACATCATGGTGTCACAGGTTAAACTGTGCCGGAGAAACCCAGCTTCAGTGCCTGCCTGGCCGGCTGTGACTAGTGAGGTGGCTGGAGCATCTGCTGGTGTTCGTGCGGCTGGAGGGTCCGCTCTGTCTTGTTCAGCGGAAGTGGCTGGAGCATCCGCTTCGCCACCCAGGAGTTCAAGCCAGAACCCCATTGTTCCGGCATCTGTGACGGCCCATGCACAGACCACCTGGGAGTATAAAACCGCGGTGGAGGAATGGGTCATAGAAGTTCTTGACCACCCTAGGCTGGGAGATCCTTCACTAGAACGAAGGAAGGGAACTGTGCTGTGGTTTTCAGTGGGGCGAGGGTCTAGTTTCCTGCAGGATAACGACTCTGGGTAGGAGTATTTTGTGGGCCGCCAGTCAGTGAAACGGCTGTACCTGCCACAAGCTTGTCACAGCCTGTACGTGGGGGATCAGGTGGAGTACACCCCATGGAGTCTGTGAAAGGACCATTTGCAACAAGGGTTACCCTCCTTTCCAAGCCCCTGGTGCCTTGAAGTGATGCAGAAGTGTGGCTGGACCAGGACGCTTGCGCTGCCTGCAGGAATTCCCAGATGGCGTCCTCCGGTTCTGTGAAAAGCCTCAGCCTCAGCCGGAGCCTCTGATTCCAGGACTGCCAGCACCACCATGACAGTCCTTACAGCTGGGTCAGCTGACCACGTCATACTTCACCTTTCAGTCAATGGTCATCAACCAATACTACCAGCTGCCGTGGAAGGTGAAGCCAGCAGCAGCCGGGGAAGCTGGATCTTCTTCCCTGGATCATGCAACCTTTCCGGAACAGCAGCAGCCGCAAGTTCTTACCCCAGCTATCCCGGCAGAAGGATCCAGAAAAGCTGAAGTGTCTGTAGCACTTGCCAGTGTGACCACTACCCGGACCCGGTCAAGTCCGAATTCCGGAACAAGAAGGCAGTGGAGCTCCACCACCGCAGCGGGTGTGGCCAACAAGAGGCAGGAGCGTCCTCTTATGACTTTTAGCAGCAGCTCGAGTGAGGAGGATTTCAAGTCCCTCATCTGAGGAACCAACTACTGGCTGGCTGCTGTCCAGGACACTGCTGGAGGAGTCAGGAGGACTGCATGGACTGCACCTGACAGGTGAGATGCTAGTTGGTAGTTTTTGTTTAGTTTGTGTTGCCCCTGTTTGACTCTCAACCAGATGGGCATAGCTGTCAGGACTCCCCCATTCTTCAGAAAATTCCCTGTTGCGCCAAAGTGCGCCTATTTTCCTTTTTACCCCCTTCTCAGGTTATTTGGGAACCACTTTTGCAAAAAGTGTTCTCTATTTGCTGCTATTTATTATCCGTGTGGATTACACATGACATTAACTGTTTGGATTACAATTTTACCTCACATGGATTACAATTGAATTTTGGAATATTTGTTCCAGACAGACTGTTTTATCATTGCCAAGCCAACTCGGAGCCATAAGGAGGGACTCATATGTATATCTGAGCTTTTTATGCTTGCAAATTTTAAATTGATTGCACTAAAATGTTTTCATACTTATGTCTTTGCTGTATTTTAGCTACACTGTTTTTAATGGTTCAGCACTTAAGCCCATTGTGTGTATTCTTTTTCTGGTACTGCAATGTGTCTTATTAATGCACTTATTATACAGTGTTTTTTAGGAAATGATTAACTTATTGAAAGCTAACAGTAGTGAGCACCTTATTTTTCTAGTTCATATAGTCTTGCTCTAAAGACTGTAGGCCGCGGCCTAGCCTCGTGCGTATGATGCATTTGTGCGTCATTTGTACGTTAAGGATTCGTATGCACTTTTGTACGCTAATGCTTTCGTGTTGCGTACTTTTAGATACGCTGACTGTACGTACGGAATTTACGCAGGAATGTTCACAAAACATCGATTGTGTTTTTTTTACGTAGATTCGACCGAATAAGTTTGTGCGAATACGAATCTTGTCAGATATTCGGCGAATATTCAGCAAATAAAAATTTGAATGATTCGCTCATCTCTAATCAGGAACAATAGATGACATTCACGTTGATGGGAAGGAGTGACAGCTTCATTCTGCTGATGTTGTTGAGCCCTGACTGCTGGAGTTGGGGTGTGGGCTGTAACACTAAATGAGTGCCACGGTTTTCCCATTCCACCTTATGGTGATGCTCTATGTGTTGACACAGGGTCATCATGCCAACATTAGTACCCTGGCCACACCTCGCCTTCTACCCACACATCCCGGTGAAAATTTCCACACTTGTGAGTATGGTATTTTCCCTCCACCACTGTGTGATACCTACCTGTCACTGCTTTTATAAACCCTTGCACTTCTAGTGGGCTCTTCACAGGTAATTTCCTGAGTAGCAGATGGTGTGTCCATCCCACTTTTGGCTGCATATCTTCAACTCCTTCCACCCTGCTGTCTCATGGGCACACTACTACCCTGCTGTCTTACAGGCACACTTTCACCCTGTTGTCTCACAGACACATGCCACCTTCGCCCCCTGATAATGACACCCCCTTCACCCAAATCCCACTTGCGATTGGATACATCAGCTACATTTTTTTGGTCCTCACTTTTATCACCCTCACTTGTCTCTTGTGCAGATCCCTGACCTCTTGGAAGATGTTCCCCCTCCTGTCATCATCTGCATTTGCACATCTAGGGGAGTCTGCACCAGACCTCTCCACCAAGTCGGTGCTGGCCTGTAGCTGTGGCCTGTCCTCACAAAGCTCATCCTTGCTGAAAAGCATAGCAGAACAAACAGCATATATTACTTAACTAGCATAAGGAGTGGTAAAAGCGAGAGTCAGGTTCAGGACAGGTGACTGTAAAGTGGCAGTTCCTGGGCCATGCCAACTAAGCGTGGTGTCAGAGGAACCCACCAGTTTCTGGCTGTGCATGGCTGAATTGGATTCTACTGAGAATTTTTTCAAAAAAATTAGCTTGAAATTTGATTCTTACTAGAGATGAGCGAGTAGTGAAATATTCGAAAGTTCGAAATTCGATTCAAATAGACCGCGATATTTGACTATTCGACCGAATATCGAATCCCATTAAAGTCTATGGGAAAAAAATGCTCGCCACTTGGAAATCTCAATTCGACCACTTGGAGGTCACCAAGTCCACCCTGAAACCTCAGAAAAGGATGCCAACACTGCTGGAATGCAACTGGGACAGCAGGGGAAGCATGTCTGGGTGCATATAACGCGCCCAAGTCGCACTATTACGCCACTATCACAGCCTCTCAACAATACACTCCAAAGACAATATAACCTCTCTGTAAAGTGAGACCATACAAGGAAACCTTCTTTCCTCTACATTGCCATGGACCCCAAGCCAAACTAGACAAAAAAGAAGATAAAATTCTGCACCCCTTAAAATCACGTTGCCTATGACAACCACAGATGGCATAGGCAAGGGGGAAAGCAATCAAGCCATCACTATTTTTCCCTCTGTGCCATCCCTGCCTTGCCCAGGCACATGTCCCAAAACATCATCCACGCCCGAGTAACACGGTTACTGCAAAAGGCCATTTGACCACCAACACTTTGGTTTGAGGCCGGGGATGCTACATCTCCCTGACAGCACACTGGGTGAATGTTGTGGAGGCGGGGACGGGCAAACCTGCTACCCCCACCCAAGTTTTGGGCCTTGGTTCTGTCTGGATTTCCGCAACCCTTACAGACAGCTCGGCAAACCCCTCCTTCTCCTTCTAGATTTGTTAAATCTGTCCACCACCCAGTCAAGTCCACAAAGTCCAGTCTCGTCGATAGCCTGCAGAAACTGCAGGGACCTCACTCTGACCCTCCTTCCTCCCACCCTGCCCAATGTTATCAACCCAGTGTTCCCACCCATGCAAGAATCGCAGGAGCTATCTGAGGATTTTGTTTGTTCTGATGCCCAAACACTGGAGCAAGCTCCATCTCTAGCTGATGGTGGTGTGGAACGGGCACTAAAGTGTAAAATGATTAGGGACGATGATGAGACACAGTTGCCAGCAAGGGAGGCTGTTGGAGCAAAGTGAGGCAGTGTAAGAGGAGGTGGTTGAGTATGACGAAGTCAGTGACCCGACCTGGCCCAGTGTCATGTCTAGCAGGTAAAGCAGTGGGGATGTTGAGGGATGCGTAGGACCGCAAGAGGCCGTGGGCTGGCCAGAGGCTCATGGAGAAGGCAGGCTAGAGCCCGCAGGGCCGCATCTCTTCCCTATAACAGGCCCCCACACAAAGCTCTCCCATCGAGGGCTCTTAGGTCCTTGTTGTGAAAATATTTTAATGAGTGCGCAAAGTTAGCTTGAGGTGAGCCCTCGAAAAAATTATATGGAGGCCCAAGAGGTGAGCCCTCGAAAAAATGAAGTGGAGGCCAAAGAGGTGAGACCTCCTAAAAATTGTTTGTAGGCCCAAGAAGTGAGCCATGATAAAAATTGCTTGTAGGCCCAAGAGGTGAGCCATGATAAAAATTGCTTGTAGGCCCAAGAGGTGAGCCATGATAAAAATTGCTTGTAGGCCCAAGAGGTGAGACCTCTTAACAATTGTATTAAGGCCCAAGAGCTGAGCCATGATAAAAATTGTTTGTAGGCCCAAGAGGTGAGCCATGATAAAAATTGCTTGTAGGCCCAAGAGGTGAGACCTCTTAACAATTGTATTAAGGCCCAAGAGGTGAGCCATGATAAAAATTGTTTGTAGGCCAAAGAGGTGAGCCATGATAAAAATTGCTTGTAGGCCCAAGAGGTGAGCCATGATAAAAATTGCTTGTAGGCCCAAGAGGTGAGCCATGATAAAATTGTTTGTAGGCCCAAGAGGTGAGCCATGATAAAATTGCTTGTAGGCCCAATAGGTGAGACCTCTTAACAATTGTATTAAGGCCCAAGAGGTGAGCCATAATAAAAATTGTTTGTAGGCCCAAGAGGTGAGACCTCTTAAAAATTGTTTGTAGGCCCAAGAGGTGAGCCATGAGAAAATTGTTTGTAGGCCCAAGAGGTGAGCCATGATAAAAATTGCTTGTAGGCCCAAGAGGTGAGCCATGATAAAAATTGCTTGTAGGCCCAAGAGGTGAGCCATGATAAAAATTGTTTGTAGGCCCAAGAGGTGAGCCATGATAAAAATTGCTTGTAGGCCCAATAGGTGAGACCTCTTAACAATTGTATTAAGGCCCAAGAGGTGAGCCATAATAAAAATTGTTTGTAGGCCCAAGAGGTGAGACCTCTTAAAAATTGTTTGTAGGCCCAAGAGGTGAGCCATGAGAAAAATTGTTTGTAGGCCCAAGAGGTGAGCCATGATAAAAATTGCTTGTAGGCCCAAGAGGTGAGCCATAAATATATATATTTTTTTTTTACGGAGCAATTCTACGGCGGTTAAGGAGGAGGAGGTGGAGGAGGAAATGGCACTTCATACAGATGGCACTTCACTTTTGGCTGCTTTCCACTGTTGGAGAAGCAAAGTCCGGGTCAATCCACTTGCTGTTCATTTTGATTAGCGTCAGCCTGTCGGCACTGTCAGTTGACAGGCGGCTGCGCTTATCGGTTATAATGCCCCCGGCTGCGCTGAACACCCTTTCTGATAGCACGCTGGCGGCAGGGCAGGCAAGCACCTCCAAGGCGTACAGGGACAGTTCCAGCCACGTGTCCAACTTGGAGACCCAGTAAGTGTAGGACGCCGAGGGATCGGGGAGGACAGGGGTACGGTCTGCCAGGTACTCCCGCAACATCCGCCGATACTTGTCCCTCCTGCTGATAGCGGGCCCCGCAGTGATGGAAGTTGCACGAGGGGGTGCCATGAACGTGTCCCACACCTTGGAGAGTGTTCCCCTGGTGGCTGTGGGCCTGATCGATGTTGTGGGACTCTGGGAGACCCTCTCCTCTCTGCCGCCAGCGATGGTGGGTGGGAAAATCTCCATCATGTTCTGCACGAGTTCCCTCTGGTATTCCAGCAATCGATTCGTCCTCTCCTCTACCGGAATAAAAGAGGAGACGTTATCTTTATACCGGGGGTCCAGGAGTGCGAAGACCCAGTACAGTTTGTTCTCCACTATCCGGACAACACGTGTGTCCCGGGAAAAGCAGCCCAGCATGAAGTCAGCCATGTGTGCCAGACTCTGAATAGGCATGACGTCACTGCCCCCACCAGAAGGATCACTTGCCATTTCCTCCTCTTCCTCTTCCGCCTCCTCTCCGCCCCATCCGCGCTGAACCAATGGGACGCACACAGCCTGACTGCTACCCTCGCCGCCAGCATCCTCCTCCTCTTCCACAGCCACCTCCACGTCGTCCTCCTCATCCTCCTCCTCCTCCTGCAACTGCCACCGAGAAGCAGACAAAAGTGTGGTCTGACTGTGTAGCTCCGTTGCGTCTCCTCCTACCCCCGTCTCCTCTGCGTGCAATGCGTTCTCCCTTATTGCGATGAGCGATTCTTTAAGGACGCATAGGAGCGGGATGGTTACGCTCACTATAGCGTCCTCGCTGCTGACCTTCTTGGTGGACTCCTCAAAGATACGCAGTACATCGCATATGTCTGCCATCCATGGCCACTCGTGGTTGGCAAACTGAGGGAGCTGAGTTGGAGGCACGCGTGGATTCATAATCTGGTACTCCATCAATGCTCTCTGCTGCTCACACACCCTGGCCAACATGGAATAGGTGGAATTCCAGCGAGTCGGCAGGTCGCACAACAGCCGATGTTCAGGCAAATGGAGGCGTTGCTGGAGTTTTTTTAAGCTAGCAGCAGCTACAGTTGACTTCCGAAAGTGAGCGCACAAGCGCCGCACTTTCACCAGTAGCTCTGCCAGGTTGGGGTAAGTCTTTAGAAATTTTTGGACTACCAGATTAAAAACGTGGGCCAGGCATGGTGCGTGATTGAGTTCGGCAAGCTCCAGAGCCGCCACCAGGTTACGGCCGTTATCGCACACGACCATGCCTGGTCCTAGCTGCAGTGGTGACAGCCACATCTCCGTCTGCTGCAATATGGCGTCCCTCACCTCTGGGGCGCTGTGCTTCCTGTCGCCCAAGCTGATGAGCTTAAGCACCGCCTGCTGACGTCTCCCCGCGCCAGTGCTGCAACGCTTCCAGCTAGCGGCTGAGGGCGATGTTAAGGCAGAGGAGGAGGAGGAAGAGGAGGGGGGTTTATCAGAACCCGTGCTGGCAATCTTGGGCGGGGGTGGTAGGTAGGCCGTCTCTGTTTGCGACCCTGTCCCCGCTTCCACAACATTCACCCAGTGTGCCGTCAAAGAGATGTGTCGTCCCTGGCCGCAAGCGCTTGTCCACGAGTCGGTGGTCAAGTGGACCTTTGCGCTGACTGCGTACCTCAGGGCCCGCCTGATGTTACGCGACACGTGCTGGTGCAGGGCGGGGACGGCACTCCGGGAAAAGTAGTGGCGGCTGGGGATGGAATAGCGAGGTGCGGCAGCCGCCATCAGGTCGCGGAAGGTCTCCACAAGCCTAAACGGCAACATCTCCAGGGCCAGCAGTTTGGAGATGTGGCAGTTTAAGGCTTGGGCTTGGGGGTGACTCGAGGCGTACTTCCGCCTGCGGTCGAACGCCTGCGAGATGGACAGTTGATGGGACGAGGAGTGTGAAGGTGCAGGCGAAGATGCGGGGGAAGGGGAGGCTGAAGGAGAAGGCCCCAAAGTAGCCGAGGCAGAGGCAGATGTGGAGGTGTCCTGGCTGGAGGTCTGGACCGCAGTGGCAGCACACAACAAAGGGGAAGAGGCAGTAGCAGGAAGACCTTGCGCAGGTTGTATTGCGTTTGCTCTCTCCCACTCAGCCCAGTGCTTGACTTCCAAGTGACGCCGCATGCCTGAGGTGGTCAGATTGCTCTTCTCAGAGCCCCTACTCAGTTTTGAGTGGCAGAGTGTGCAAACCGCGCTCAGTTTGTCATCCGCACAAACATTAAAAATCTCCACACCACAGAAGTACGAGGCCTCGATGGGGGAGCTTCGCGCGACTGCCGGCTGCCGGGAACAGCTTCGGCCCTGCTGGCTGTGGCCTCACTTCTCTGTCTGGACTGTCCTCTGCCTCTGGACATCCCTCTGCCTGTGGACATCCCTCTGCCTCTGGACATCCCTCTGCCTCTGGACATCCCTCTGCCTCTTGCTGCCTTTTTCGGTGCTGCGCAGACCACCACCTCTCCACTGCTTTCCCCGCTGGACATCACCCCTGGCCAAGTGGGGTCGGTCATTTCGTCATCCACCACCTCCTCTTCCACTTCCTCACTCTGCTCCTCCTCCTGCCCACTGGACATTCCAACAGCCTCCCTTGATGGCAACTGCGTCTCATCATCATCATCGCTCATGATAACAGATGCTGGTTCAGGGTCCACATCAGCAGGAGATGGCGAATACTCAAGTGGTTGGGCATCACTACAAACAAATTCCTCTGGTAGCTCCAGGGATTCTTCCGGCACATCTGAAAAAGGACCCGAAAAGAGCTCCTGGGAGGGGTCAAGGGTGGTTTGACTCTGTTGGCCAGGTGTGGAGGAAGGAGGGTCAGAGTGAGACTGTGTGGATGACTGGCTGGTGGACAACTGTGTGGAAGCGCTATAGGCTATCCATTGCACCACCTGTTCACACTGCTCAGGCCTCAACAGCGGTGTAACCCACCCCCTGCTTAACTGTCCCATAAAGGCAGGGATTCTGGATGAGCGGAATCCTGGCTGCCCCTCACCAGCACGCATTGTATCCCCACTGGCTTCAACAAGGCCCCCAACAGCATTTCCGCGCCCCCGTCCTCGTCCACGTCCGATTTCGCTAGCCCTCCGCATTTTTTTTTTGGTTACAATATTTGGCGTACACAGCCGTATACTAACAGGTCAGACGGTGTGTATTAAAACCACGTATATAAAAGATTTTTGCAAGCACGCAGAACGCACAGTACAGGTGCCAAATAAAATGCCTTTTTTTTATATTTCTAGGTACACAGCCTTGTACTAACAGGTCAGACGGTGTGTATTAACACCACGTATATAAAAGAGTTTTGCAGGCACGCAGAACGCACAGTACAGGTGCCAAATAAAATGCCTTTTTTTTTTATATTTCTAGGTACACAGCCGTGTACTAACAGGTCAGACGGTGTGTATTAACACCACGTATATAAAAGATTTTTGCAAGCACGCAGAACGCACAATACAGGTGCCAAATAAAATGCCTTTTTTTAAATATTTCTAGGTACACAGCCGTGTACTAACAGGTCAGACGGTGTGTATTAACACCACGTATATAAAAGATTTTTGCAAGCACGCAGAACGCACAACACAGGTGCCAAATAAAATGCCTTTTTTTTAAATATTTCTAGGTACACAGCCGTGTACTAACAGGTCAGACGGTGTGTATTAACACCACGTATATAAAAGATTTTTGCAAGCATGCAGAACGCACAGTACAGGTGCCAAATAAAATGCCTTTTTTTTTATATTTCTAGGTACACAGCCGTGTACTAACAGGTCAGACGGTGTGTATTAACACCACGTATATAAAAGATTTTTGCAAGCACGCAGAACGCACAGTACAGGTGCCAAATAAAATGCCTTTTTTTTATATTTCTAGGTACACAGCCGTGTACTAACAGGTCAGACGGTGTGTATTAACACCACGTATATAAAAGATTTTTGCAAGCACGCAGAACGCACAATACAGGTGCCAAATAAAATGCCTTTTTTTTTATATTTCTAGGTACACAGCCGTGTACTAACAGGTCAGACGGTGTGTATTAACACCACGTATATAAAAGATTTTTGCAAGCACGCAGAACGCACAGTACAGGTGCCAAATAAAATGTCTTTTTTTTTTATATTTCTAGGTACACAGCCGTGTACTAACAGGTCAGACGGTGTGTATTAACACCACGTATATAAAAGATTTTTGCAGGCACGCAGAACGCACAGTACAGGTGCCAAATAAAATGCCTTTTTTTTTAATATTTCTAGGTACACAGCCGTGTACTAACAGGTCAGACGGTGTGTATTAACACCACGTATATAAAAGATTTTTGCAAGCACGCAGAACGCACAGTACAGGTGCCAAATAAAAGGCCTTTTTTTTTATATTTCTAGGTACACAGCCATGTACTAACAGGTCAGACGGTGGGTATTTACACCTGGTATACAAAAAGGGTATTGCAGGCACACAGAACCCAGAACACTAGAGCCAAATAAACTGTATTTAAAAAAAAAAATGTACACAGCCGTATACTGCCAGAAGATCAGATGGTGCATATACACACTAGGTATATAACAGGGTTTTGCAGCCAAAAAGAACGCAGAACAGTAGTGCCAAATATAGTTTGGTATGTAGCAGAGCACCTAATACACCACTAATGCCTCTCTCTGTCCCTACTCCAGCAGCTATCCCTGAATACAGCAGCCGTTCTCTGCAGAGTGTATATGGTAGTAAAGCTATCACTGTACTGCACTATAGTAGCCCTGATAAGGGCTTTTAATCACGCTCCTGCCTGTCCAACAGCTAAAACCTATCTCTCCCTTCTCCAGCCTCTGTCCCTGACTAAGTTCACGCAGCATATGCGAACGAGCAGGAAGAGCTGAGTTTTTATGATTCGAGGTCACGTGGTTTTTCCAGCCAATCCATGTAGACGCCGTTTTCGCGCTGCCAGCGTGCTCCGTGGGCCTGTCATACCCCCCTGCATGGTGATTGGTGGAAAAAGAGCGCCAGGGAAGGTGGGAGGGGAAACGAATTCTAAGTGCGCCATCGCCGTTATACTCGATCGAAATCGAGTATGCCGAATAGCGTAGTATTCGATCGAATACCGGCTCGATCGAACACTACTCGCTCATCTCTAATTCTAACAAGTCAATTTGCCCATCTCTAGTGATGTTACAGAAGTTACTAACAATAATATTCCTTGCAGTGGACCGCTTTACAGCCAGTGTGAAGGAGAGTTGTTCAGGCTATGTAAGCAAGCACTATTCTCGGTTATATAGCCTGTTCTCATGGGTTTTACCAAATCTCACAAGAACAACTCTCCTTCTCCCTGGCTGTGAAGCAGTCCACTGTGATTGGATAGTATCACAGCCAAGAAGAAGGTGACGCCCTCCCTTTACTGATGCTCTGTATTAACAAACATGGTGCCAAAACTTCAGGGGATCACAGTGGGTTAATTGAGGGGTGTTTAAAAAAAAAGAAAAATTCCTGCAGCATCAGTGGAAGGTACTCTCCATATAAAGGTACTCAGTTGAAAAAAAATGTGAAATGTCCTCTTTAAGCACAGAACATCAGAAATAAAAGGAATAAGTAGATGTATAAACATCAACACAAGATCTCTGTACAAGTGTTCTGCACAGTTGCCTTCGTTAGCAATTACACTATAACAGCTCCTATCAATTATTTCCATTGTAAGCCTGTAAACACTATAAAAACGGGGATGTACTTTAATGATCACATTTAAGAAATGTTAATATCAAAATTTACTTACCTTTGTAAAACAAATTTGACAAAAAATTCCCCTTCAAAAAAGACAACTTTGAAAAACGAAAGTCTGTTTTCTTAGTAGGCAGCAAAGATATCTCCAATACCACATAGGGTATATCAAATTGAAAAACTCCAGCTGTTGAAGAAAAGTGGATTTTGTACTAAAGCAAACAGCTAGATTCGCAATTGTTCATTTTTATTATCTTAGAACAAAAGTGCACAGTGTTTCTGCAAAACATTTTTTTTCTGTTCTATTGGTATATAGCTTTTGTTGTAGAAAGTATAATTAGTTTAGTTCACTGTTGGGCCAGGTAGAAAGGGAAAGCACAGAGGCACATTATTATAGACTACAATTGGTTAGATTAAATTGGCTGCCTGCAGTTAATTTTGATCAAACTGGTGTGACTTAAAAGCAGTCACAAACATTGTCTTTTGATTGAATATCTCTGACTTCTAGTGTATAGAATTGTGCTGCCATATCAAACTATTAAAATAGCATTATTTTAGTGAAGGTAGATATGCAGTACATGTAACTAATTAGGGAGTTGCCTATACAGAAATTCCTTACACACTCCCATTATCATAATTGCTTTATTTATTGCTGGAGGCAATTTGATGACCACATAACGTGCAGGAGATCCGTTATCATGTTGCAAGAATATATTAGGTTCTTTTTGAGAACCATCAAAAAAGATGATGATCATGATCTGTAGCTTCCTATTTTTTATTTTAAATGAGACATTTTAACCCCTTGCAAATCTATAGTGTTTGAGAACAACACTCACAATACTGTTGTGAGAGTTATGCCTACGTACATTGCGTGAAGCTGTATTTACACAGTACACACAAACAATGAACACTAGTCCTAATTGAGCAAATAGATTTGTAGGGACTGTGTTCATTATGAATTTCACAAGAATTCATCCACCAAACAAACCCAAAGCTTTTCAGTTTTACTTTGGACGAATCCAGTAAATGTTGGTGGGCAAAACCAAATGGGGAGAGGGGACTTGTTTTGATTGGCTTACAGGGAAAGAATAGAAAGAAATAATTGTATAAAATACTAGGGACTTGGATTATTGAAATCTGTTTGAGGAGGGGCTGGGGTACAGTGGCAGCACAGCACTCCAATTGTGCTTTTTATTTTTTGCCTAGCCACTGTTGCCATCTTGGGCAGGGTTTACATTGCAGCAGGGGGAGTTCTAACACTCAAAGTTGTTGTCCACCAGTGTCTAAAACATCACTTTTGTCCAAATGAACAAGGCATGGATCCATGAGGAGTTTCACACTCCTCTGGTTGAGACCGATGAATAGATTTGGCCTTGCTGATATTGTCCCATCTTACCACTGCTGCTGTCTGTCTACCATCATGTTTCCTGCCTACTCTCATATTCCATATCATATGGCTGCTGCTGCCACCATCATGCCATTGCCTCCATCATGCCTCTGATACTGTCTGCCTACCTGCCTGTCAACTTGTTCTGTACCATATGGCTGCTGATGCCACTGCCATAACTGCTGCCCCATGCTGTAAATGATTATTAGCGCTACACAGTTGACACTACTACTAGTGTTGAGCGAGCACCTCTGTGCTCGTATGCTTGGGTGCTCTGGCCGAGCACTAGCGTTGCTCAAGTGCTCAGCCGAGCACCCAAGCATAATTAAAATCAATGGGACAAAACCAGGCACCCCCCGCTCAGAAGAGGGGAGGGCGTCTGGTTAATAGAAAAAGGTCAAAATTGCGACTTCTCCTCTTTTACTCTCCACTCGTAAAAGTATGCTAATTAACAGAATTTGTACGCATTAACATACAAATGTGTACGCATTAGCATACAAATGCGGACGCATTAGCGTACAAATGTGGACGCATTAGCGTACAAATGCGTACGCATTAGCATATACATTTGTATGCATTAGCGTACAATGCATAGCATTAGCGTACAAATCAACATTACAGTGAATGCCAATACTCTCCAGCACGTTTATTCAAACAAACGTGCGGGGAAAAGAATCGGGCATTGCGCTCGAGTACACTCTGTGTTCGGCCGAACACTGAGCGGACCAGAGTGTAGGCATGCTCGGCCGAGCATGCTCGCTCAACACTAACTACTACTACTTCCTTGTCTGTTCCATGTTATGCTGCTACTCCTGCCACTATTTTTGCAGCACACGCCACAATTACCCTACCATTTCTACATCCACAGTGCGACTCTCCAGATGCTCCCAATTAAAGGGGAGAATTTTTCTAGGCTTATTCAAATTGATCCACTTTTTCTTCTGACAATTATCACTTTTGTATATAAATACCCTGTACAGGCATTTTAGCCAATAAACAAATAATTCTGGAGGTTTTGTCCCAACAAGACACTGTTTCTTCTGACAAATAACACTTGTGCATATAGTATAGCAGGCATTATGCCCCCATTAAGGCATGATTTTTGAATGCTTGGTCCCAACAAGCCACTGTGTTTTTCCCATAACACTGTATTTATTTAAACACCATCTGTTCCAGATAAGGGACAATTTTCCACAGCTTTGGAATGTGAAAAAGCATAACATATGTGATGCTGCAATGTGTTTTTAAACACACTGATTGTTAATGCTGTCATTGCATTTCAAGAGCTTACGAGAGGGGAAGAGAAAATGCAAAAATGTATGAAAACTAACACAAAAGAGATAACATATTTTCCTAAACAGTCCTATATGTCATTATATGCCAATTTTCAGGACAATTGGAGAAAACTTTGCTTTGAGTGAAATCGATTTGGGTTCGAACTGAACTTTTTGAAATTTGGCAAAGTGGAAACAAACTGATTCTCAAAAAGTTCACTCATCTCTAGATCACACATCTGGGACCCCTCTATTTGTTCCATAAGATCACCAACATAAGCTTTGTGAGCAAGGGGTAACCAACAGTTTAGTATATAGAAGCCACTTTAAGCCCCAGTAGAGCTAATGAGGCCAGCAGCAATTGTATATGGATATAAAAGCCTAAGTTATAGTTAACAATCCCTGAGGGGAGACTGAAATATAATGTGCAGGACAACTTGGGGATGAGTACAAGACAAAGATTGCTAAGAAACCAAGAAAGGTAGTAGAAAACAAAGGATTAAAGATATAAAAACTAATTGTACAATTTAAAATCCCTGGACCCTCTTGGTGCTGATGGAGATAATTACAAATTATGCTAGATTTACATTCTTATATTCTGTTAACCATTGGTGAAAAGATATGGACTTTGTGTGGATCTTAGCTTAAAACATGTCCCCATGTTTTATTTCCTTGCTATTATGTAAATGTGTCTAAAAGTTCAAATGAATAAGCCTTGTATGAAATCTGACTACTATTTATATACAGGGTGGGCCATTTATATGGATACACCTAAATAAAATGGGAATGGTTGGTGATATTAACTTCCTGTTTGTGGCACATTAGTATATGGGAGGGGGGAAACTTTTCAAGATGGGTGGTGACCATGGCGGCCATTTTGAAGTCGGACATTTTGGATCCAACTTTAGTTTTTTCAATGGGAAGAGGGTCATGTGACACATCAAACATATTGAGAATTTCACAAGAAAAACAATGATGTGCTTGGTTTTAACGTAACTTTATTCTTTCATGAGTTATTTACATGTTTTTGACCACTTATAAAATGTGTTCAAAGTTCTGCTCATTCTGTTAGATTGGCAATGCAACCCTCTTGTCCCACTCTTCACACACTGATAGCAACACCGCAGAAGAAATGCTAACACAGGCTTCCAGTATACGTAGTTTCAGGTGCTGCACATCTTGTATCTTCACAGAATAGACAATTGCCTTCAGATGATCCCAAAGATAAAAGTCTAAGGGGATCAGATCAGGAGACCTTGGGGGCCATTCAACTACTACATGATGATGTGTTTCCCTCTTTATGCACTGAAGCTGGCATGTTCCCTGAGTTTTTCCAGCAAGATAGTGCACCACCACATTATGGGTGTCAGGTCCGAGCATTCCTAGATGAACAGTTTCCTGGAAAGTGGATTGGTCAGAAACTTGTAAATAACTCATGAAAGAATAAAGTTACGTTAAAACCAAGCACACCATTGTTTTTCTTGTGAAATTATCAATAAGTTTGATGTGTCACATGACCCTCTTCCCATTGAAAAAACTAAAGTTTGATCCAAAATGGCTGACTTCAAAATGGCCGCCATGGTCACCACTCATCTTGAAAAGTTTCCCCCCTCCCATATACTAATGTGCCACAAACAAGAAGTTAATATCACCAACCATTCCCATTTTATTTAGGTGTATCCATATAAATGGCCCATCCCGTAGAATTAAATATTTTAAACTAAAGTTAATGCTTTGATTATATATTTTAAAACTCATATTTGAAATAACTTTGGAAGGTTGCATTGTTATCTCCCCTTTGGCTTGTATCCAGCCTCCTACCAGCAACCCTTCTGTGCCTTGTGTTTCCTGTTATTACCTTTGGCGGTACTATCCCTATATCTCTTCAGCCAATAGCACTAGAAAGCACGTATTGACACATCCATTATTTAAAAGGATGCAGTAAATTAGACTCTTGTCCATTGCTAGTGGAAGAGATGTTAATGTGGATTAAATGAAATGTGATTTGATAGTTCCTGGGAACATCTTGCTGCCTGACCTGCTTTATGATTTTTGTAACTAATTGCAATAATTGATATTTTAGGGACCATTTGGGCTCAAATATAAAAATTACCTTTGTTTTCTTTTTTGCTTCTTTGTTTTTTTCATAGTTGCGATCATAGTACATTGTGTTACAAAGAAACATCACAGTTTTATTTCACACTGAAAGTAAAGCCTTCCAGAACAAGCAGGAATTGAGCTAAGCTACAAGAACACACTAAGTGCTCTAATGAATGCTTGCTATAACAGGCACAGCAGAGGAAGCCTGCCTATTAATAGCATCACTCATCTCATTTACTTTATAGCGAATGAAGATTTCTTACTGCAAATATTCTTCATCTAAATCATGAAACTGTTTGGTTACTATTGGTATAAGTCAATTAATGATATTTATAAAGTTGTCCAAGCCCAAAATGCATAATTCATCTAATACTGCTATCTATGCAAATGGTTTAAAACTGTATTCTACCACCAAAATACGTAGACTACAGTGGCAGGAGACATAGCGCTTGATGATGAAGTCTGGTAGCTAACACAACTATACAAGACCCAAAGCCTCTGTTTCAAACCACTCTCAGCAAATAGACTTCCCTGTCTTGCTGCTACAGACTGCACATTTGTGCAGGAGATTCAGCTAAAGGTTTTCTTGTCACTTTAAAGGCTATGGGCAACTATAACAGTATTTTTCTTATTGTATTGCGCTTATTTTGAGCTAAAAAAAAGCTTTTTTAAATTAGGTCTTTTAGGGTTTTTAAACATTTGTTCTCCGTAGCCTACATTTTTCAAATATATTACAGGCTTCTCTGAATTTTACTTTATCTTACTGTATATAGTAGAAATATGATTCCATAATCTGAATAAACATCATTGAATTTGTAAATTAGCTTGAACAGGCCTATTAGACATCTTTCATTTTAATTTTCTTAGGATCAGTCCAATCTGCCTGACTGAAAGATTATCTTTAGTCGCCACCACATGCCCCATCTAATCAGAAGTCTGACAGTTGTTGGCTGTGTAAATGCTCTAGGGGCGAGCGAGCACTATTGCAATAAAGAGCAAACAGAGTAAAATACTTAGCAATTATTATTTTATGTAATTGAACATCTTTTGATCACAAACAACCTGCTAAATTGTCATTTGCCACTCATTAATGAAAAAATATCTGCCCGTCTAATAGGACACTAACTTGCTCGTATCTAGAAATCTGTACAGCTCCATTTGTACGAGTCATAAAATAGGTTATAAACCACTCAAACCCTTCCGGTATCTTTCTTTTGTTAATCATTTAATTGGTTAATCTTCTAAGCAATGTTTTGTCCTTTTCAGTGGAGAAATATTATTCAGACTCATGATACAGGCTTTTAAAGGGTTTTCTGAGACTTTTTTTTTTTACTGATGACTTATCCTCTGGAAGAGTCATCAGTATCTGATCAGTTGGGGTCTGACATATGGGACCTCCACTGATCAGCTGTCTGAGAAGGCACCAGCGCTCCTGTAAGTGTTGAGGCCTTCTCTCAGCTTACTAAGTAGAGTATGGCGTAGAGTAGACTAAGAGACATACATTGTATGGCGGCTGTGCAAGATTTCGCCACTCGGTCCTATTCACTTGAATGGGACTGAGCTGTACCTAGGCAATGTGACAGATGAATGTGATGTCATTGGCCTAGGGAAAGTTGTAATAAGGCCAAAGCTTTCAAAAGTGCTTGGTGAGCTGAGAAAAGGCTGTGGCGCTTCTGAGAGTGCAGGTGTCTTCTCAAACCCACCCATCCAGAGGATAGGTCATCAGTTAAAAAAAAGTCTTGGGAAATCCCTGTAAGAAAACAAGCAGGAAGACATGATGATAATACAGTGTCTTGCGAAAGTATTTGGCCCCCTGGAACTTTTCAACCTTTTGCCACATTTCAGGCTTCAAACAAAAAGATATAACATTTAAAATTTTCGGTGAAGAATCAACAACAAGTGGGTCACAATTATGAAGTGGAACAAAATTTATTGGATCATTTAAACTTTTTTTGTAATAATAAAACTGAAAAGTGGGTCATGCAAAATTAGTCGTCCCCCTTGCATTAATACTTTGTTGCACCACCTTTTGCTGTGATTACAGCTGCAAGTCGCTTGGGGTATGTCTCTATCAGTTTTGCACATCTAGAGACTGAAATTCTTGCCCATTCTTCCTTGCAAAACAGCTCCAGCTCTTTGAGGTTGGATGGAGAGCATTTGTGAACAGCAGTTTTCAGCTCTTTCCACAAATTCTCAATTGGATTTAGGTCTGGACTTTGACTTGGCCATTCTAAGACCTGGATACGTTTATTTTTGAGCCATTCCATTGTAGATTTTGCTTTATGCTTGGGATCATTGTCTTGTTGGAAGATAAATCTCCGTCCTAGTCTCAGGTCTTTTGCAGACTCCAAGTTTTCATCCAGAATGGTCCTGTATTTGGCTCCATCCTTCTTGCCATCAATTTTAACCATCTTCAGTGTCCCTGCTGATGAAAAGCAGGCCCAAACCATGATGCTGCCACCACCATGTTTGACAGTGGGGATGGTGTGTTCAGGGTGATGAGCAGTGTTGCTTTTACGCCAAACATATAGTTTTGCATTGTTTCCAAAAAGTTCGATTTTAGTTTCATCTGACCAGAACACCTTCTTCCACATGTTTGTTGTGTCTCCCAGGTGGCTTGTGGCAAACTGTAAACGAGACTTCTTATGAATATCTTTGAGAAATGGCTTTCTTCTTGCTCTTCCATAAAGGCCAGTGTTCGACTGATTGTTGTCCTCTGGACAGACTCTCCCACCTCAGCTGTAGATCTCTGTAGTTCATCCAGAATGATCATGGGCCTCTTGGCTGCATCTTTGATCAGTCTTCTTCTTGTTTGAGATGAAAGTTTAGAGGGACGGCCAGGTCTTGGTAGATTTTCAGTGGTCTGATATTCCTTCCATTTCAATATGATCGCTTGCACAGTGCTCCTTGGGATGTTTAAAGCTTGGGAAATCTTTTGATTTCCAAATCCGGCTTTAAACTTCTCCACAACAGTATCACGGACCTGCCTGGTGTGTTCCTTCATCTTCATGATGCTCTCTGTGCTTTAAACAGAACCCTGAGACTATCACAGAGCAGGTGCATTTTTATGGAGACTTGATTACACACAGGTGGATTCTGTTTATCTTCATCAGTCATTTAGGACAAAATTGGATAATTCAGAGATCCTTAATGAACTTCTGGAGTGAGTTTTCAGAACTGAAAGTAAATGGGCCGAAAAATTTTGCACGCCCCACTTTTCAGTTTTATTATTACAAAAAAAGTTTAAATGATCTGATAAATTTCGTTCCACTTCACAAGTGTGACCCACTTGTTGTTGATTCTTCGCCAAAAATTTTAAATGTTATATCTTTTTGTTTGAAGCCTGAAATGTGGCAAAAGGTTGAAAAGTTCCAGAGGGCCGAATACTTTCGCAAGGCACTGTATACTATAAAATATGCGCAAGGCGAGCACTAAGGGACGGGGAAGTGGGAGTGCTGCTGATAGTGACAGCAGAGGCCATGGCTCTGGCGTAGTGAAACTGTGCCTGCTGGCAGAGCCCAAGAAACATAGTCATCCAAAACTCCTATCTTCATGTCACAGTTTGCAGGGCAGCGCAAGACGCAACTCTTGTCGCCACAGCAGTGCGAGCAGGTAGTCGGTTGGATTGCAGGTGATAGTGCTTGCAGTCAGTTCAGCACCACCCCCTCTTCCACAAAGTCCAGTCTCAGTAGCCAAGAGTCTGGGCAACCGCATCCTCACCCTGATCCTCCTTCCTTCCACCATGCAGAGTCTGGGCAAAGAAGAGATCCCACATTGGGATATTCAGAGGAGCTTTATTCATCACTGTCCCTTGGCTTAGGCCTCTCGCCAAGGCAGCTTGAAGTGGAACATGAGGAGATATTGTGCCCTGATTCCCAAACTATTGAGAAAAAACACAGTCTGAAGACAATGACGGTGGGGAACGACAAGTATTTTCTCCCGAGGTGGATGATGATGAGACACAGTTGCCATTAAGTCAAGGGCAATTAGTATCTCAAGAGGTTGTGGATGAGGATGAGATGCAGTTAAGTCAGGTTCTTGTTAGTTCACCATGTCAGGAGGAGGAGCAGAGTGAGGATGTGGAATAGGAGGTGGTGGACGACGAAATAGCTGACCCAACCTGGGAAGGTGTCAAGCCGAGCGAGGACAGCAGTACAGCGAGGGAGGGATCCGAAGAAGCGCAACAGGCTGGAAGAGGCAGTGGGGTGGAAAAAGGGAGAAGGCAGGCCACGACAACCAGGCCCGCAACTGTTCCCCGGAGCAGACCCTTGCGGTCAGCTCCCTTGCCAAGGGTTAGTTGTTAGTCTGGCGTTTTTTTGAGGAAAGTGCTGACGATAAACGGATTGTAATTTGTAACCTGTGCTGTACCAAGATGAGCAGGGGCATAAACACCAGCAACCTGACCACCAACAGCATGATCCGACACATGTCAGCAAAGCACCCTAAAAGGTGGGCTGAACGTCTCGGTCCACGATCTGTGTCTGCAGGTCCCACCACTGCCTCCTCTTCCCCTCTGTTACATGCTGTCCAAGATGCAGGCCCAGATACCTCACGCCCTGCACCTGGACCTTTGCAGGAAACATCAGCCAGCACGTCCACTTCAATGTCCCAGCGCAGCATTCAAATGTCTTTACCACAAGCACAAATACCCTGCCACCCACCCACAGGCCATCGCTTTAAACGCGCAACTTTCCAAGTTGCTGGCCCTGGAAATGTTGCCATTTAGGCTGGTGGACATCGAGGCCTTTCGCAGCCTGATTGCGGCGGCTGTCCCTCGTTATGCAGTCCCCCATCGCCACTATTTTTCCCGGTGTGCCGTCCTTGCCTTACACCAGCATGTGTCCAGAAACATAACCCGAGCCCTGACCAACGCAGTTACTGGCAAGGTCCACTTGAAAACTGACACATGGACAAGCGCTTGTGGCCAGGGATGCAACATTTCCCTGACTGCACACTGGGTTAACGTTGTGGAGGCTGGGAGCGAGTCATTCCCTGGGATGGCCCAGGTGCTACCCACGCCGAGGATTGTGGGGCCTACTTCCATCCGGATTTCCGCTGCCACCTATAGTAGCGGCTGCAACCCCTCCTTCTCTTCCTCCACCTCCTCCTCCACTTCTTCCCATGCAGAATTGCCATTTAGCAGCACCACTCAGACGTCTGTCAGTATCTGGAAGCAGTGTAGCACAGCAGTCGATAAGCGGCAACAGGCCGTGCTGAAGCTTATTTGCCTGGGTGACAAACAGCACACCGCCGCAGAGCTCTGGCGTGACATAAGGGAATAGGCTGAGCTGTGGCTCTTGCCAGCCAACCTACAGCCAGGCATGGTTGTATCCGATAACGGCCGCAACTTGGTAGCGGCTTTGGAGCTGGCCAACCTCCCACACATACCATGCCTGGCACATGTATTCAACTTAGTGGTTCAGCGGTTTCTGAAAACCTACCCCAATTTGTCTCAGCTTCTGGTGAAGGTGCGTCACCTGTGCGCCCATTTCTGCGACCTGACCACGTGATGGAATTCCACCTTACACATGTTGAGCAGGCTTTGTGAGCAGCAGAGAGCAGTAGTAAAATACCAGCTGCACCACGGTCGGCGCCTTTCTAGTTAGCTTCCGCTCTTCACAAGCGACGAATGGGTATTGATTTCTGAACTCTGAGTTTTTACGCAACTACACATGAATCTACACAGATGGTGAGCAGCGATAATTCCATTGTCTACTAAAAAGCTCACTGCTCACAATAAAGGCTGATGCTCTGCGTGTGGAAGATGTGGAAATGGGGGAAGACCGTACACAGGGTGATAGCCAGACCACCCTCGATTCGTCTTCTCAGCGCCAATTGGAGGAGGAGGAGGAGACGGTTGCCAACGCTACACAGGGTATGCATACCATGTTTACACCATCTATTCGGTGTGGATGGGCTAAAGAGGAGGAAGAGGGCTTCCCATCTCTCATTCCTGTGGTGGAGAGGACAAGTAAAATGTTGCAATACCAGAAGGCCCTTGTCAAAAAATTGCTCCACAAATTTCCATCTGACAACGCTGGCGGCAGAGTACGTAGTTCCTTGGCCACCCGAGGAGGGGAGACGAGGGGAACAAACAGCAGTTCCAACAAAGGCAAGGCGACACTCTCCAAGGCCTGGGACAGTTTTATGACACCCCGCCAGCAGCCTCACCCTGATGAGTGGCCTAGTGTCACAAGGAGGGAAAAGTTTTGGAAGATGGTAAAGGAGTACGTAGCTGACCATGTCAACGTCCTCAGCGATCCCTCTGTGCCATATAATTATTGGGTGTCTAAGATGGGCACGTGGCAAGAACTGGCGCTCTATGCCTTGGGGGCTGGCCTGACCTGCCGCCTGCTATGTTGAGCGGTAGTTAGTGCCGCTGGGGGCACAATTTACCGATAAGCGCATCCGCCTGTCAACTGACAATTGCTGACAGGTTGACGCTTATC